>LZPO01035111.1:0-14892 GCA_001675575.1 Neotoma lepida
TCCGAGGAAGAACATCTTTGGATTCTCTGACACAGAAAACATAGAAGAGATGGTCTCTTACATCCCCGATTTCAAAGGGGTCATTATAGACTGACTCACTCTGTGTCAGTCTAATGTAATTCTGTCAAATACAATAATAAGTGAACCCAGGATCATTGTGTGTGCATTTGTTAGATACATTTGAAAATCATTTTCTTCAAAACCACTAAGTTTTGAGTTATACAAAAAATTACGGGCTGGAGAGATGGCTCAGTGATTAAGATCCCTGGCTGCTGTTCCAGAGGACGTTAGTTCGATTCCCAGAATCCACATGGTGGTTTAAAACTGTCTGTAATTTCAGTTCCAAGGTATCTGATACCCTCTTCAGGCTCCAGTGGGCACCATGCATGCTCGTGGTTCACAGGCACACATGCAGGCAAAACACACACACCCATAAGCTAAATCCTCCTCCTTCTCCTCCTCCTCCTCATCATCATCATGTTAGTCCAAGTCAAATCTATGCAATCTTTATAGTCTTTAATCAACATTGATAATAGTGCTGTAAGTACCCTATACAAGTAATTTTGTTTCTAGAACCATATACAGGCTCATTGCTTCTGAAAGATAAAAAGTGATATACAACCAACTTTTTCCCTGTAGGTTAATAGTCAGAAAGTCAAGACATGTAAAGAAATAACTTTAGTAAAACCATGATTCAGAAAAGTCATGAGTGTGTTCATGGTGTGAACATTCAAATGTAAAGACATATTGATATAAATAGATGTATTAGATGAGGGACACAAATCTTCATGTCAGGGGGACATCCTGTATAAAGACATGTGTGTAAGACTCTGTAAGAGACTGGAGAGTTTGTCAAGGAAGACAGCTGAATTCCAGGTATGATGTGCTTCATTCACCATTCCCGGAGGAGGAATAGTATTATGCTCAGTGCAGGAGCACCACAATAAAAAACATACACTAAAAATATTGCTGGCATTGATTGAATACTTTGTAAGACCATGAGGAACTTGTCCACTTAGTTTCATTCTTCTGATTTATTTTAGTACATGATTAATACTATTTCAAAACAAAGAAAGCACAGAAAAATACAAATAAGAAAGCACAGCTCACACAATCACTTCAACAGATTGCTCTTGTATAATCCTTTTAGGAAATTGAATACATACATCTTTTTGGGGGGGTTTACTAAAAATACATGATAATGCATATAACTTTGTAACTTTTTTGCTGTCTTTATATAAAAATATAATATATAAATACTCACATAAGTATAAAAATATATGAATATTTATATAAATATATACATTTATAAATCTTTATATAAATATATAAATATATGTATACAAATATATAATGCTAGGACATAGTGGTACATACCTTTAATCCCAGCACTCTGGAGGCAGAGGCAGGCAGATCTCTGTGAGTTCGAGACCAACCTGGTCTACAGAGATATTTCCAGTATAGCCAAGGTTACACAAAGAAACTCTGTGTCAAAAAAACACCCAAATAATATATATTTATATTTTGATATATATGTTTTGGTGTATATACATACATACATACATACATACATACATACATACATACATACATACATTTTTTTCAGTTGGCTGAATATGGCACTTCACCTTTTCCTTCATTTTTCTTAGTAGTTATTTGAGAATTTTGAGTGTTGTGCAACGTGTTTTAATCATATTTATTCCCTCACTTAACTCTTTCAAGATAAATATTCCTTCCCTATCTACCTAACTTTGCATCTTTTCATTTTGCTGGTTAAGCCCTTCAGTATCTACAGACCAAATATTCCTGGATGTGTGCTTTTACATTTCAGAGTGGTCAACTTAATATCCTCAAAGAAAACTGTTTCTCTTTCTCCCAGAGGCTAACAGTTGTTGGTGGCTTCAAGACTGGGGTGGGATTGTGTGCCCAGTCCTCTCCATGCTGGTGTCTTATCTGGTTTGGGCTTGCACAAGTCTTGTACACATTGCCACAACTGCTATGAGTTTATACATGCAGCTGCCCCGTTGTGTCCAGGAGATGTTTTCTTGTCACCACTGCCTATGGTTCTTACACTCTTTCTGTCCCCTCTTCCACAATGTTTCTTGAGCCTTGAAAGGAGGGGTGCCATATAGATGTTCCCATTAGGGCTGAGCATTGTATAGTCTCTCATTCTCTTCTCCTTGGCCAGTTGTGTGTCTCTCTGTTAATCACCATTTAATGCAAATGGAAACTTCTCAGATGAGGGTTGAGAGAGACACTGACCTGTGGGTGTAAGGATAAGTCATCAGGAGTCTATTTATTCCTACATCCATTTAGCAGCATGATAGTAGCATGTTCTCATTTAGGGGTCTATGACCTGTCTAGCTTTAAGTTATTGGCTCAATAATGATGCCACATAAGAATTTCATCTTATGGTGGGGGACTTAAATCCATTCAGAAAGTGGTTGGTTGGTTGTACGATGTTCATGTCACTACTGTGCCAGTTGGTGTGTCTAGTCAGGCCAGGCTTTGTTACAGCTCTCAGGGTTCACAGCTGGGCATGACTGATGATTTCTTTCCTCTTAAAGTAGCTTTCATTGCACTTGCCAGCTTAAGTAGGATGATGCTTCCAGGTCTGGACCAGCTAGATTTCATTATGTTCTATGACTCAAGTATATGGTATCTTCAGTAATAGGGTCTTACTATCAAGTTCTAGGAGGTAATAAAGAGCAATAGCAATAACTTGTCATATTTTTGGAGAGTCTTATGAGGTCTCATTGATCAACAACTCCAAAAGGAGTAACCCATTACTGAGATCTGTCTGTCTGTCTGTCTGTCTATCTAATCATCCATCTATCTATCATCTGTCTGTCATCAACTTCTAAAGTAGTTAAAATAGACCTATCGTATGCTCTACCAGTTACACCCCTCTTGGGTATATACCCAAATGACTCTACATCCTACTCTAGAGATACTTGTTTCTCCATATTCATTGTTGCTCTATTCTAAATAAGCAAAAAACAGAAACAATCTTGATGTCCCTCAATTGATGAACAGATAACAAAAATGTGTATTTATACAGTGAAGTAATGCTTAGCCATTGAGAAAAACGAAATTATGAAATCTGCGGGTGAATGGGTGAGATAATCCAGATTCAGGAAGACAAACATCATATGTTTCAGTCATCTGTAGATGTCAGCTTTCAATCTATAGATATGTACATTTCATTTGGAATATCACTAGAGGACAGGAAATGACTAAGGGGCCATGGGGAAGGGCTTTTAAGGAGGGGGTTTGAGTGTACTGGTATAAAGGGTTAAAGGGGGGATTATGGAAGAGAAAGGATTAAACTGGGGTGGTGGTTTCAAGGTTAAGGTGGAGGATAGAGTATGGGGATGAGAAATAACAGTAAAGATCTTTTGAAAAGACATGGAAATGTACTAGAAAATAGGTTTGACAGTTCTCATTTTGATATAAAGAAATAAGGGAAATAAATTGCTAATTAATTTTTAAAAGTCAACAGTTTAAATTGTTTCCACTTTAATATGGAAACATAACATTTAATAACATAAAATTAGTTTTAAAATTATTAATGCATTTAAATATTTTGGATACATTTGGGGTTTTAAATAAAAACTAGTTCTTTGTTAGTTAATTATACACTTTTCTTTATTAATTTAGACCATTGTTGCAGTTAGTTTTCTATTGTTATTAAAACAAGCAAACAAACAAAAAACATGACCAAAAGCAACATGGGGAGGAAAGGGTTTATGTAATTTACAACTCTCATGTCATTCTCCATGACCAAGGAAGTCAAGGTAGGAATTCATGGAAAGGACCCAGAGGCAAGAACTGAAGCAGAGAGCATGGAGGACCCCTGGGTACTGCTGTGCTCTCCATAATTTTCTCAGCCTGTTTAATTCTCTTTTCCTTTCTCCTCCCCTCCCCTCCCTTTCCCTTCCCCTCCCCTCTCCTCTCTTCCCCTCCTCTCCTCTCTTCTTTCCTTTCCCTTCCCTTTCTGTTTCCCTTTCCCTTCCCTCCCTTCCCTTCCCTTCCCCTTTCCTCTCCCTTCCCCCTTCCCTTCCCTCCTCTCCTCTCTACTCCCCTCTACTCCCCTCTTCTCCCCTCCCAGTTTTTCAAGACAGGGTTTCTCTGTGTAACAGCCCTGTCCTGGAACTCACTTTGTAGACTAGGCTGTCCCAGAACTCACTTTGTAGACCAGGCTGTCCCAGAACTCACTTTGTAGACCAGGCTATCCTAGAACTCACAGAGATCCACCTGCTCCTGTCCCCTGAATGCTGGGATTAAAGGTATGCACCATCATGCTTGCCTCTGCCTGTTTTCTTATACCATCCAGGACTGCCTGCCTACTCAGGCATGGCATTGCTTACAGTGAGCTGGGCCCTCCCACATCAATCATTAATCAAGAAAATTCCCTAAGGGCTTGCCTAAGCAGTTANGTTCTCAATTGAGTGTCCTTCTTCCCAAATGACTCTAGCTTATGTCAAGATAACATTGAGCTAACCAACACAATCATCCATTTGGCTTAGTCTATTGATTAAGAATGCTTTATAAACATGAAATAATTACTGTTTTATTTTGCAAATATATTTCAATTCGTTATTTTGGGGATCTTTTTGTCTCACAAAAATTAAATGTTTATTTAATTTCCCATAGTAAAATACAATCACCTCAGAATTATTACTGAAAAACTACCGTTCCACATTGATCTATAGCATCACACCCGTCTATAAAAGCTTTTAAAAACGCACGTGCTTATTTATAGGTGCCTTCCTATAGTTTCGTTCCTCCATTTCTTCATCCTGACCCCATATCAAATATTTTGCTGACTTTTCACTTTTAACTTTGTTGAAATAGCCTATGTGTCCTAGACTGGGCTGTACCCCATCATCGTCCTGTCTCAGATTCCCTAATGCTGCAATTACAGGTGTTTATCACCACTCTGCCTATTTATTTGTTAGTATTTTTTGTTTGTTTGTTTGTTTGTTTGCAGTGCAAATCTCCCAACTCATTGTTTAAAACTGTCCTATTTCTGTCCACTCCTTTCCCTATTAGGAGTTGATTAAATTTTTTTCTGAAATCATAGACTAATTGGTAGTGAATTGATATTAACTATGTTGACACTTCTCATTCATTAATTATAGTTTCTGAAGTACTTGGTTCTCTTCTTGAAACCTTTAAAATTGATCTTAGCTTGCCATTATATATTTTGTTAGAATTAAAAAATTTAAAAATATAGATTTGGTAGCTTCTGTAAACATACTTTTTCTTTTTCTTTTCTGCATTCAGTATTTGAATTGATTCGCAGTGGCATGTTTGTANCCGTACAGTTTTCAATGGCCAGTTGCATGCAGCTTTCCTCAGCTGTGCCCCACTGATGTTACATTGGGTGATAGGAATCAGCTGTGGTAGGCATGGTCCCATCCCAGAAACCAGTACCAATTGCATATCAAGTCAGTTTTCATCATTTCATACAAGATTGTAACTCATTACAAGTAGATAATAGGGATAGTGTGGTTATGGGAACACTGCAGGGCAGTATAATTGAAGTGCCCGTTATTTCAAAGGTTTGAATCTTTCTAGATAGTTCCTTGTTTTATTTGTTTGTTCGACACAGTCTCTTTATGTACCTCAGGGTGGCCAGAAATTCTCTTTGTAGAACAAGCTGGTTTCAAACTTGAAATTCTCTTGCCTTAGCCTCCCAGATCCTGAGGATATGTAATTTCATTGGTCACCAGACTTGTTCAAAATGTTTTCTAGAGATTATTTTGTATTTTATATATTGCCACCATATGTGTTGAAGAATAGTTCTTATTTTTCTAGTTCTNATTTTTAAAAATAAATAAAAACTTATTTTAAAAAGTAGTTCTTACTTTTAAATTCCATTTCTTTACTTTCTTTCTTGTTTAATCACTCAGAACCTCTGGCAGAATACCAAACAGAAGAAATGAAAGAAGAGATTTTTATTTTGTCCCAAAACTGCAACAAATTGGCTTTTAGTGCTTTGCCATTAAATGTATAGTGGTTAGGCATATGTTTCTATTGAACAGTCATTGTCTGTGTTGCCTATATTGTTAAAACCATCACTAATGCTGAGTCTTGTCTTGTGGGTTTGATGAGGTACTGTGAGCACAGTAGTGTCTAGTCACAAAGAGCTTTCTCCGATGTCACATCACCGCACCACACTTTTGCTCTTTCTCCCTCTCCTGCTACGGTCCTCATCTCTCATGATTTAACATGTTGGAGTCCCAGGAATCAACTTCAACTCTTGAATTTCTTTTCTCTTTCTGCTCACTCTTGGCTTCAAATGCCATCCATTTATAAGGTGATGTTAAATTTAAACCTCTAGCTTGTTCAGTTCTTCTGAAGTTTAAATTTGTGTATTTAGCTGTCTACTCATCACTTCTGCTTGAATCCTTAATGTGTATTTCAAACAGAACGCCTGGGATTGGTCATGGTTTCCTAGCCAAACCCATTCCACCTGAATCTCAACCTCTCTCTAGTCATTGAGGTCAAACCCTGGACATCTCTGTCACATTCTACAGCTATCTTGTCAACAAGTCATGGCAGATGTATCTAATTTATATGAAGAATGAGAAAATTGATTTCCAGCACCTATGCTTCACCATTGTGGTCTAAAGCACCATTACTTTTTGCTCATACTTTTGTCAATAATCTTGTTTGTCTTCCTACAAATCTCACGTCTCCCTTTCCAGAGCACTCCCTAAACATCACTAACATAGCCTGTGTAATACAGAAGCTGGATAATAGCTTCTCTCTCTACACCATCATCTGAGGGCTCCCAGTGAGGTTTCACTTCTCACTGCTCACTATGGATCTGGCATCATCTCTGATTTTATCTTCTGTGATTCTCCTTAGCTACATTTTACAGGTCAGGCAACTCTGGTCTCTGGACTTAGTATTTACCATTTGTCTGACTAAGACTCTTCCTCTAGATGCATGCAAGGCTCCACCCCCTTACTTCTGATGTGCTTTGAACTGTTGAAGTTTAGGGAATCTTTTCCTATCCTCCCAATCTAAAATTTAATTTTTTTCTTTTTTAAAAAAAATATTTATTATTTTAATGTGTGTGCCTGCATGAGTTTATATTTACCATTCAAGAGCCTGTGGAGGCCAGAAGATGGAATCAGATCCCCTGAACCGGAGTTACAGGCAGTTAGTTGTGAGCTGCCATGTGAGTGTGGACAACTGCAAAGCAGTCATTGCTCTTAGTCACTGAGCCATCTCTCCAGCCCTCAACATATTTCTTATAGAGTGATTCTTATCACATGTCTTCTATATGTTATTTCCTCCTTAGAAATTATCACCATCTTTTTCTTTTACATTTATTATTATTTCCCTCTTTTCCCAATTAGAATACAAGCTCAACAAAGCAGAAAGATTTACTTTGTTTCTAACATCTTTTTTAAAGGTGTCTCTAATATGTAAAGAGTTTTTAAACATATAGCAAGCATTTCATATCTGTTGAGCAGATGAATTGACTATTTTAAGCAATTCTTTTTTGTTTTCGCTTGTTGTATCAAATTATCATGTTTGGTTCATACAAAAGAACACATTGATTTCCTTGGTCATGGTTGCTAGATTCTAAAATTAGGTATTATAACTCTCTCTCCTTCTCTCTTCCATCCTTCCTTCCTTTTTTTCTGAAAGCAATGCATTGGTAGGGCTGGTTTCTTTTGGAAGTTCTGAGCTGTGTTCCTCTGAGCTTTTCACTTTCTTCTTCCTGCCTATACGTTCCTTAGCAGGCACAGAATCCTATCTTCAAAGTACAGTGTGGTAGTTTGAATGCAATTGGCTGCTATAATTTCATAGGGAGTGGCACTAGTAGGAGGTGTGGCTTTGTTGGAGTGGGTATGGCCTTGTTGGAGGAAGTGTGTCACTGTGGGGGTGGGCTTTGAGGTTTCCTATGCTCAGGATGCTTGCTGCCCAGTTTCTCAGTCGACTTTCTGTTCCCTGCATATCAAGATGTAGTCAGCATCACATCTGCCTGCGTGCTGCCATGCTCCCCGATATGATGATAATGGACTGAACCTCTGAAACTAAGTGAGCCACCGCAATTAAATGTTTTCTTTATAAGAGTCGCCATGGTAGTAGTGTCTCTTCACAGCAATAGAAACCCCTAACTAAGATGGCAGTTAACTAAGACATACAGTAAAATTTTTTTAATTTAAATTTTTTTTTGCATTTAATCTATTTTGAATGTTTTCCCCTTTCCCAACTCCTCTCAAATCCTCCCCATCTGTTTTAACCCACCCAACATCATGTTTTCTCTCTCTTTAAAAATACCACAAATAAAACAAAAATGAAAATCAAAACAAACAAAAATAAACAAAACAAAAACTACCAAAACAACAATAACAACAACAAAAAGAAACAAAAAGCCCCCCTCACACATAAATAAACAGGCAGTCTGATTTTGTTCTCTGAGTTTTANTTTTCCTAGCTCTCTTTTCTGGGTCCTTATATACCCTTCTTATGTGGCTCACTGTGATTACATTCATCTCACATGAGTCATCCAGGATTCCCTTTCTGCTTCAGGATCCCTGAACTTGTCCCAAAAGGCATGTGGCCCTTATTTCAATAAGGATATATGTGGTGGAGAAATGGGAGAGATAGAGAAATGGAATGGTTCATTTGCTGTGGAAAGACACAGAAAGGAAGAAAGGAAGCCAGTGAGGAGTGGGCAGATATTGGAGGCCTGCTTGCTACCTGGACCCGTGGTGAAGATGGTGAGGAGTAGACTGAAGGGCAGGACTGCTTGCTCCAGACCTGGCTGCTGCCAAGGGCTATATCAGGGTCTCTGGTCCTACAGTAGCCAGGGTCTGTGTTGATGTCCATGGCTCCTCTTGCCATCGAGTGCTATGCTGATTCCAGTGGCCTGAGTCGCCCCTGGGTCCGTGTTTGGGTCCATGTCCACGCAGGCCATATAGATTGGGGCGGCCTTTTCTGCCACCTGGGACCATAGTGACAACCAGGCCTAGGCTGCTGCCAAGGACCATGTCTGGGTCCATGGTCCTATCATAGCCAAGGTCTATGTTGATGCCCATACCCCATGCTGCCACCAAAGGCCACATGAAGCCTGGGATCTGGGCCATATCCCGTGGCCTTGTTGGTGTCCAGGGGACATACTGCTACCAGAGCCATCCTGATCTGAGTTGCCGGGGCTACCCCTTGGAGCTAGGATGTCAACCAGACTAAGCTGCTGCTTGAGGCCATGTCTGGGTCCGTGGCTCAGCTGCAGTTGGGGTCTGTGTTGAAGTCTGTTAACAGACATACTTTAAAGCAACCTCTAGATGTTCCATAATTCCTAACACACTGTAAATACTATGTTAATAGTTGTTATTCAAGGATGTAGAACACAAGGAGAAAGGGAAATGGCTATTTTTACCTTTCAACACATTCTTCCTATTCTCCTACCCTCTCTCTTTTCACCTACCTCAGATTGGGTGATGCTATTGTAATGTCTATGTCCTGTCAACTTGTTTAGGTTATGGCATCTGGTTGTTTGGTTAAGTACCTATCTAGTCATTGCTATAAAGATGTTATGTAGACATTATTAACATTCCTAACTAGAGGACTTTAGGTAAAGCAGGTTACCTCTTACAATGAAGATGGTTCTCATCAAATTAGTTTAAGGCACAAAAGTAATACTTGAGGATTTTCCCCAGGCGAAGGAAGAATCTCCTTAATGCAACATAAGAACCGTGATGACTTTTCAGTTAATTGTTCTGTAGGATTCGAACTCAAGGGGTGATATCAACTCTTACCTGAGTTTTCTTCTGTATAGATGCTGGAGTTACTGATACGTATTAGATCCCCAATTGCTGGGTTCCTCCACTACCGATGCAATAAGCCAAATCAAACTGAATTAATAAATACACATTTGATAAACAGGGCAATGCAAAGCAGAGCACTCCTGGGTGGCTCTCAGGAAGACCAAAGAGAGAACACAAGAGTGTTCAATGGGCAGGGTCTTAAATAGCCGGTAGGTGTGGTCCTGGGCATCTCTGGGGGAGGAGCCACCAATGGCAGGCTTTCTTGAATGGGGCAGGGTCTGGGGAGAGAGAGAGAGGTGGGACTTCCACCTAATCAGTTACCAGATCCCATAACATCACAACTTTGTGAAGTAATTCTTTAAAAAAATCTCTTTCTCCCATCCCTCTCCTTTCCTTTCTCCTTCTATATATACACAGAGAGGATTTATTCTGTTTCCCTGCAAGATTCTAGTATAATTTATTATCTCATAATTAATTTTTTTGTGAGATAGGGTCTTACTGTGCAGCTTTGGTTGACCTGGGATTCACTATGTTGACCAGGCTGGCTTTGAATTCACAGAGATTCACCTGGGCTTTCCTCCTGAGTGTTGGAATTTAAGGTGTGCACCACCACATCAGGCTTATTCTACAGTTTATCTGCAGGGCAGCAAAACCTAACTCAGTGGAAGCCACAGATTTCTTGTCACAGAAAATGTATTCAAAGGAAAGGCAGTGTTCAAGTAGTTTAAGAGAGAACATTCCAAACTTCATCCATGACAATGACGTCGGATAATTGTTTTACCAAAGCTATTTTATCTAATGCATATTAAATTCTGTCAAAATTCCTAGCTGAGTTTAATATGGGTAATGCCAATTTTGGTAAAGTTAAACGGAAATATCTGAAAGACAAACTACTAGAAGCCTTTCTAAAGAGGAAATGGGTGGTAGAAGAGATGTCCGCTCAACCACAGAGAAATGAGAGAACAGAAAAGAGTGGTTTGCTTCTCCAGTGAGATTCTCTTGGAGAAAACTTATTCTTCTTTTGCAAGTGGCTATCCATTGGAGATAGCTTCTGGGTTAGGGAGTGGGGCATATGTCCACTTCTCCTTTCAGCTCTAGGACCCCATCTAGTGCAGACCCATGCAGGCCCTGTGCATGCTGTCTCAGTCTCTGAGTTCATATGAGCATCAATCTTATTGATTTAGAATGCCTTGTTTCCTTGTTGTCCTTCTTTCTGTCTCCCCTTGCACCAGGGTTCCTTGAACTGTGAGGGGAGGGATGTGATGGAGATGTCTTTTTTAGGGCTGAATGTTCCAAGGTCTCTCACTCTCTGCATGATGTCTGGCTGTGGGTCTCTGCATTTGTTCTCATCTGCTGCAGGAAGAAGCTTCTCTGATGATGACTGAGCAAGACACTGATCTGTAAGAATAGCAGGATGTCATTAGAAGTCATTTTTATTACTCCTTTATTATAGTAGTAATTGATTTTACCCTAAGTTCCTGGGCTATCTAGTCTCAAGTTCTTGGTCACCCAAGTAGAGTCAAGTATAGGTTCTATCTTGTGAAGTTGACCTTAAGTCAAACCAGATATTGGTTAGTTATTGCCCACAAACATTGTGCCACCACTGCCCTAGTATATCTTGCAGGTAGGACAACATTGTAGATCAAAGGGTTTGTGGCTCAGTTGGCATTTATGTTTCTCTTTTGGTAGCATGTAGCACACCTTCCTGTACCAAAGATGCTAGCAAGTAGGAGTGGAGGCTCTATGTAGGCACCAGCTTGACTTGTCCATGTTGAATGAGTTTGTAGTTGACTTCAGCAATGGGCCTTGCCCTCAATTTGTGGAGAGCATCCTCTTGTCTGGACAGCAACCTGGTTAGTTTGAGGGTATCCATGGGACTCCTTTGGCCAACAACTCAATTCCATGTAGCCCAATCCTGGTAATGGAAGCTTCATTTGGTAACATGAGATGTCCACTTGGGACTTTATCATGCCGAGTAATATATGGTCAACACAAAACAAACTCAACAGCATCTTTGGAGGTTTCTTGTCTCATAACGTTGTATCAGGGCCTTTCCTTTTTTTTAAATTTTATCTTATTTTCTTATTTTTATTTTGGGGAGGGTAGTTCCTCCCCAATGGAGGAACTGGGAGGAGTAGAGAGAGAGGAAACTATAATCAGGATATATTATGTGAGAAAAGAATTATTTTCTTTTTTTAAAAGAATTTTATTTTTCTTCTTCTATTAAAAAATAGATACTTTTCTCATACCATAAATCTTCTAATAGATAACAACAAAACAAAATGTAATAAGATAAACCAAAAACCATCACATCAAAGTTGGGAAAGGTAAACCAACAGAAGGAAAAGAGCCCCAAGAGCAGGTACAAGAATCGGAGACCCACTCATTCACATATTCAGGAGTCCCATAAAAACACTAAACTGGAAGCCATAATATAAACATAGAGGACCTGGTGCAGACCTGTGTATGCTCTGTGCTTACTGCTTCTGTCTCTGTGAGTTCATATGAGCTATGCTCAGGTGATTCAGTAGTCCGTGTTCTCCTGGTGTCCTCCCTCCCCTCTGGCTGTTACATTCTTTCCACCTTCTTTTTCACAGGGTTCTCTGAGCTCTGAGGGAAGGGATTTAATGGAGAGATCCTATTTGTAGTTGTGTGTTCCAAGGTCTCTCTCTCTCTCTCTCTCTCTAATGACTGGCTGTGTGTTTCTGTATTTATTCCCATCTGGTGCAGGAGGAAGCCTCTCTGATGATGACTGAATAAAGCACAGGTCACATTTCTCTTTCTTGGTCAGGGTATATTATGTGAGGAAAAAATATATTTTCAATAAAAGGNCATTCATCTCACATGAGTCATCCAGGATTCCCTTTCTGCTTCAGGATCCCTGAACTTGTCCCAAAAGGCATGTGGCCCTTATTTCAATAAGGATACATGTGGTGGAGAAATGGGAGAGATAGAAAAATGGAATGGTTCATTTGCTGTGGAAAGACACAGAAAAGAAGAAAGGAAGCCAGTGAGGAGTGGGCAGATATTGGAGGCCTGCTTGCTACCTGGCCCCGTGGTGAAGATGGTGAGGAGTAGACTGAAGGGCAGGTCTGCTTGCTCCAGACCTGGCTGCTGCCAAGGGCTATATCAGGGTCTCTGGTCCTACAGTAGCCAGGGTCTATGTTGATGTCCATGGCTCCTCTTGCCATCGAGTGCTATGCTGATTCCAGTGGCCTGAGTCGCCCCTGGGTCTGTGTTTGGGTCCATGATCCACGCAGGCCATATAGATTGGGGCGGCCTTTTCTGCCAGAGAGAGAGAGAGAGAGAAAATCAAGGTGTTGAAACTGATATACCTCATACAAGTTTTGGAGTTATTCAACCAGATGCATCCAGAGTCATAGAAATAGAGAGGAATGAGCCTTCAGAGTCTAAAGAAACACTTAAAAGAGTGAGAATATGAAGGTGAAAATCTAAGCAGAGATGGGGCCATGACAGTGCAGGGAGATCAGAGGTGTGGCCTCCATGCGGACAGCAGTTTGAGGTAATAAGGGATCTAAATATAGTCAGTGCCTTGAGAAGTGAGATGAACATGAGAGAAACTGAGACAGTGGAGAGTGCTTTCTACATTGGCCTGACTCCCTTGGGAGTGGTGCCAGCATTATGTTTTAGCAACAAGAGTGTTTTCATATATTTACATTCAATATACCATCTGTTATGTTCCTGCCTGCCTCATTAGGGAATCCCGCCACACAAGTACATGCTAGAACAATTCAAAAATCACCCCCCCCTTCTCTAGTCTGGGAAGAAAAACTGTGAATGACCAGGAATTGAGAAGTAGAGTCAGTTACTGTCCCCATTCTGATCTCCTTTGTCATTCTGGGTGACTGTGACTCTACACCACCAGTCATGGGTCACTGGTAACTTGTTGATGGCTCCTACCTTGGTCTGACTTGGATAATGGTTATTTTGGAGTGATTTACAAGACATANCACAAGGGAAACTAGAAGGATATGAAAAGGAAGAAGTAAATGATGTCATGTCATGTGCACACCAATTTAATGGAAAGACATAANCACCTATAGCCAGGGGGATTGAGGACACCACAAGAACACAGGCCACAGAATCAACTCAGCAGGGCTCATAGCTGGTCACAGAGACTGAATTGGCAGTCACAGACCCTGAGAAAGGGGTATGTCAGAAGTAAGGTTAATACAGTATACAAATTTTTAAATTTGTAAAATATGCAATATATAACATTGAATTTATATAAACAAATGAAACACTATTATATATGTNAATCTCAAATGTTTGTCTTTGGAAATTAAACTGGAGCATAGGACAAAATTCTGATAATTATTTTTACTNCAAACTCTCTTTGGTTCATTTAATTTTCTGTTTTTAACTTGGTTATTTTGTCTTAAGTGGTAAAAGGNAGTATTAGGCTATNGAAGCCTATATCCCTTCAGAGTTGCAGCTGGCATTTTGAAGAGCTTTGTCTGTTGTGTTTGGGTGTGACCCTGAGTGTCCTTAGTGTCCAACTGTGGTTAAAGACTATGTTTTCAGGGTGGGGCTGTTGGAAGGTGATGGAATGATTACGGGATGGGTCTGAGGTCATCAGAGGACTGAAGGAATTCTCTTAAGACAGTGTGAGGCCTTAAGAGTTAAAAGGGGCTATTTTAATATCTGCAAGCCTAAGCCTTCCCAAGGTTTCTATCTTATCTTCCTTATCCATCCTTGCCCTGGAGTGCTTTCTTCCCCCATGGCTAGCCACAGGATGAAGTGATATCACCAAAGGATAGCCTTCACTACAGTCTGTCCCATGCTGTTTGAACTTTGACCTTCCATAGATGTGAGCTGAAGGAAACTCATTTCTTTCTAAGTAACCTGGTTCTTAGCGGTTTTGTGTTAGTGAGGAAAAGCTGGTTAATACAAGCACCCATATTTTCTTTTATAAACTTTACTATTTAAAATTTTTCTCTGCTGAGCAACTTATAGTATTGTTTGGTTAATGGAAACTTTCAGATCATCATCAAAGTAGCACATTTCCTTGACTGGACAAGGAAATCAGACCTCATTATTTTCCCTGCTGTTTAATATCTTAGTTTCACATCAA
>LZPO01035111.1:64262-87210 GCA_001675575.1 Neotoma lepida
AAATTGATTTGTATGTTTCTTAAAGACAAGATGTTTCAAACTCACTAGCCATAGTACACAGTTTACTTTCTTATCTAGGAAAGTCATGTANGTCACNTCTGGGCATACAATTGGAAAGTCTCATTGCTATTAATATTAACACATTTTATTTAAAAATTNAAAATAAAATAAGAGTGAATGTATTCTTAAACCCTTATTTCTGTATATTTGTATTTGTACTCACTTATATTATCATATTGTTGAAGGTGTACTAATTTATTTGATTAATTTAGGTATGTGTTTCATCATGGCATTTTCTTATGTGTGTTTTCTTATACTTTCTTCTCGTTCATTCACCNCTCACTTGTCTTGGTTAATGTAGTTTTATAACCAAATTATTTTACAGGTTCCATTTTGTTTGATTAGTGATACCATATTAATTTTACTTATATTATGCAGGAAATATTAAATTTTTTACATGACTCATAAATATTTTCATTCCCATTAATTCTTTTGCTTNCTATTTTATAGTCCAGTAATAAGGACACTAACCCAGTGAGAGCTAAGTTTTTCCCTCTGCTGCAGAAACAACATACATAAAGCTTGACTGGAACATATTTTTCTCAAAGTTCTTGAGCTTCCTTTATGTAAGTCTGTACATATATATGTTATATTTATAATGTATATATAATATATATTACTTATGTTTCTATACCCCAATCAAAACAGCCATATCCCTGAAGATAAAAAAAAACAAACTTACAGCTGAAAGTATTAACTCCCTCCAGAAATAGAACACTTTCTCAATGTCTTTTTTCAATGCATTAGTTTCAACTCTATTGGCCATTCAGCTTTTTATTAGCCCAATCAGGTGCCTTAGGCAGGCAAGGTGAAACAAATGCAACACATCTTTACATAATTAAACAAATGCAACATAAACAAATGTAACAGATCTTTACATATTTAAATATTCTACAACACTATCCCCTGCCCCCACCCCCAACAGGGTCTTACTCACATTATCCTGGCTGTCTTGGAACTCAAGGCCATGTTAGCCTTGAGCTCAGAGAGATCTGCCTGCCTCTGCCTCCTGGGTGCTGAGATTAAAGGTCTGTGTCCATGACCAGCTTGTATGACATTTTGTGATTGCTGTGAAAGGGCCCCAGACCATTGTAGATGGTGCCTTTCTTGGGCAGGTAGTTCTGAGGGGTCAATCCAGGGGAGCAAGTCAGTAAGCAATGTTCATTCATAGCTTCCGCTTTGGTTCCTGTCTCCAGGTTCCTATCCTGAGTTCCTGTTCTGACTCCCCTCATTGATGGAGTGTGACCTAAGAGCTGTGAGATGAAATAAATGCTTTCTTCTCTAAGTTGCTTTTGGTCATGGTGTTATATCTCATCAATAGAAACGTAACTCGACAAAAATTCTCAGAAACAGGCAAAGGAACTCCGAGATACACACCTGATAGAAGAGGAGTCATGACAGAAATTTGATCTGTTTCCAGTCCTGCCTGAGATGAGACCATGGGATATGCGACATCCCACTTACAGCCTAGGAAGACCCAGAGGAGAAGGTTTATCTAGGCTGTATCCAAATGTGTGATTCACTGAAAGGTCATGCTTAAGTATGTTTAAGTCATTAATGATTATTATGATTATTTTACACAATATTCAATAAGTATTAATTTACCTCTGTGTGGTTTTTATTATCTCAAAAAATGTTTAAAAATTAAATAGTACTTTTAACTGAAAGAAAAGTGACTGTTGAAAGGAAAATTTCTATTTCTTTATTAAAATTTTCTTTAACAGGCATGATGGTTGCTCTGGTTAGTTTTTTGTCAAGCTAGTGTCATCGGGGAAAGAGCCTCTGCTGAGGAAATGCCTTGATGAAGTCCAGCTGTAAGGCATTTTCTCATTTAGTGATCAATATGGCAGGGCCCAGCTCATGGTGGGTGGTGCCATCCTTGGGCTCCCAGTCCTGTGTTCTATAAGAAGGTGGGCTGAACAAGCCATGGGAAGCAAGCCAGTAAGCAGCTCCCCCCATGGCCTCTGTAGCAGTGCCTGCCCCTGGGATTCTGCCCTGTTTGAGTTCCTGTCCCTATTTCCTTCAGCGATGAATAGCATTGCTGATATATAAGCCAAATAAACCCTTTCCTCCCCAACTTGCTTTTTGGTCATGGTGTCTCGTTGCAGCCATAGAATCCCTAACTAAGACAATAACCTCGGGGAGGTCAGAGACATATTCATCTGCAAGTTCTCCCCTTCTACTATATGAGTTCTAGCAATTAAATTTAGTTCATCAGGTATGTGTCAAATGGTTTATATAAGCTCAGCTATCTTGCTATTCCCATGAATCCCTTTTACAAATAAAGTTTATATAGTGCTGAATGGAAAAGCCTATTATTTTCTGTTGGCAGATTTTAATGAAATTCTACTTAACCTTAAATCATGTCCACATGACTTTAAAGAGCTATGACAAAACTCTGATNCAATCATAATTATCAACTGTGTCATAAGAAGCCTATGTTCAGTTCTATTATGAGAAAATATTCTAGAGATTTGTTTTCTGTCAATTTTAGGTTTTGTTGCATTATCAGCAGATATGATACAATGAGTTATCTGAGCTCTTTGGATTTGTAATTATTTGCTTTGTGTCCCCCAGTGTAGTCTATTTTAGAAAAGCTTCAGTTACTTGAATCTGCAGGAGTGAAGGCTCGGAACTATGAGATTTCAAGGGGAGTACCAGGGATAAGAAAATAAAGAGGACAGAATGCTGGGGTCAGGAGGACTACATGAGCCGATGGCTCATGCCANCAAGTTTATTTAACAGCACTGTGTCTCATATGCTGTTTGCAGTGGGAAATATGGACAGAGTCAGCATAAATCTACCACAGAATGGGACAGAGTCAGCAGGAAGCTTACCAAGTACTGTAGTATAGAGAGAACACAGGCTATCTCAAGTGTGTCATAGACCAAGCACACAGCAGCCTTGGGACTGATAACTACAGCATTTCGGGGGAAAAGTAGAGTTCCCAGGCACCGAAAACTTGTCTCCCTCATGGTCCTGGACCCAGCCCCACTGGGAAAGGACATAGAACTAAAGTTGCTTTTATCCTGTCATCAGGGCCTCTGATAGTGCCTTAGATTGGCCTTTTCCCCAGTGCTTTCATGTGCTCATGAGAAGAATGTCTATATTCTTTGTTGCTTGGTTACAATAATCTGTACATATATATTAAGCCCATTTTGTTGCATGTTGTCAGTTAATTTTGTTAATTCTTTGTATTTTTTTTTGTCTAGATCACATGTATATTGGAGAAAGTGGGGTATTGAAATTACCTACTATTAATGGATTGATGTTCATTTGTGTCTTTAAACCCAGTAGTAAATTCTCTTATGAAGTAGACTGCATCTGAGTTTGGCATATGTATGTTGAAGACAGTAAGGTCTTCTTGATTAAATGTTTCCTTTGTTAGAATGAAGTATCCCTCTGTATCTCCTCTGACTAGATTAATTTGAAGTTTACTTTGTCAGATATTGTGAAAGCTAAGCCTACTTCCTGGTCTCATTTGATTGGAGTACTTTTGTCCACCCTTTTACTCTAAGGCAATGTCTATCTTTAAACTAAGATGCATTTCTTGTAGACATCAGATAAACAGATTTGGTTTCTTGATCTATTCAGCCAGTCTGTGCTATATGTGTTAACTATGGTCATTGTGTTGTTGATATTGGATGTTGTTGATTGTGTACTCAGTGGTACTTTGTGTTATATTTATATTCACAGTCTCTATACTATGCTCATTCCTTTCTTTTGCCCAAAATATTGTCTCCTACGTTTTCTTTAGATTTTATTTGTTGGATATACCCTTCTTAGTCTATTTATGTCATGGAAAAATTTTCTTTCTCCTTCAATCATGGAATATCACTTTGCTGGATTCTAGATTGCCAGTCTTAATGTTTTAGGAACTGAAATGCGTTGCTCTGGGCTTTTCTTGTTTTCAAAGTTTCTATTAAGAAATCAGCTGTTATTCTGATGGGTTTTTCTTTATATGTGACTTGTTTTTTTCTCTTGAAGCTTTCAATACACTGTCTTTATTCTTTATTGTAACACTTCATGTTTTCAAAGATATGCCATTGGGATTTTCTTTCCTTGTCTTGTCTATTTGCTGTTCAATGTGCTTCTAGTATCTATGTGTCCCTTTCCTCATTTAGGGGGAAGTTCACTTCTATGATTTTCTTGAAGCTCTGGACTGTGGCATTGGCTTAGGATTCTACTCTGTAATCTATGCCTGTAATTCAAAATTTTGGTGTTTTTCATGGTCTCTCACATTTGAAGGCTTTCCATGGCATTTCCCATTTCTTCTCTGTTGGTTTCCTGTGTTAAAAGTATTATGTTTCTTGCTTATTTGGTTTACATCCTCTACCTTATCTTTATTACCTGATAACCTCTCTTCTGCCTTCCATAAGGTTTTCCTTTGAGTTTTGTTATTGATCTATTGGGTTTTTCTTTTCTGCTAATGTCCTCTCATTTTTCCCCCCAGTGGTGCACGCCTTTAATCTCAGCTCTCAGGAGGCAGAAGCAGGCAGATCTCTATGATTTTGAGGTCAACTAATGTCCTCTTTAATGTTTCTATTTCTTGATTGAATTCTGTTCTCAAGCCCTGGATTCTCTTCATCATTTCCGTTAGTCTGATGTTTGTGTTTTCTTTGGCATCACTTAGGGGTTTAGCCTCCGTAAGTTCTTCCTCCTTAATTTCATTGAGCTGTTTCTTTGTGTATTTTTAAACTTCTTGAACCCAATGACATGTTATATTTGTTGTTTTATATTCTGTATCACAGAGTTCATCTAGGTAATTCACATTTACAAACACTTCTTCAGGACCTGTAGGATTTGGACAGGAGATAGTGGATTGATCTTTAATAATGTTGATATTGTGCTAATATGATCGGGACATATGGACTTCTTTGGTTAGTTCTGAGTTTGTTGTGGACATAGTGGTTTGATCTACATATTGGAAATGTCTTGAGTGGAATGTAATGACATGGAGAGAGGGTACTGGGCTAGTTTACAGGATCTGCTTTCTCTTCCAAGCCTTGAGTTTGAGGGTGTTTCTGGCTTCAGAGCAAGTTGAAATATGGCATGGGAGAGTCATGAGGATTGTAGAATAGGCAGGGAGGACCGAGGCCAACTATAGAGCTTCTTTGCACTGGAAGTAGAACCCAGCAAGAACTGGTATGTTGCAGAAAAGGTGTGGATGGGANGGTGCAGAGGACTCACCAGGCTAGATGCTGGAAGAGGAAAAGAGCAGCCTGGGGATCTAGTGTGGTGTTGGAGGTATTCCAGAATAGACCGGTGGTTGATTTTCCATAGGGCAGCCTTTTGGAGAAGCCTAGGCATCAATGTAGTGCAGGATGGTTGGTCATATCAGGCTGAGTGATGAAATATAAGATGCACAATGCTGTAGAGGACTAGAGGCCAGCTGCTGCATGGCCATGGGTGGCCAGATTGGGCTTGGCACTGTTTTAAGACCAGGGCTAGAAATACTAGGTTGTAGAAAAACATCGATATGTATGGATTGAGCTTGTACAGGTCTTTTTCTCACTATTTTTTTCAGTTCATAAGTGTGTCTTTCCTACTGTGTCTGGAAAATGCTGTTTTCTTCATCATCTATTGTCTCTTGCTTTTAGAATCTTTCTGTTCCCTTTCCTACAACAATCTCTGAGCCTTGAGGGGAGGGTTTTGATAAAGATATCTATCCCATTTAGGGCTGAACACTCCAAAGTCTCTCACTTTCTGCATATCATTCAGTTTTCGTCTCTGTGTTATTTACTATCCACTGCTTGAAGAAGCTTCTTTGATGATAGTTGTGTGACACTCTGAACTATGGGTATAGCAATATGTCATTAGGAGTCATTTTACTGTAGTAGTCATCAAGTGCAATAATAGTTATAGGTTTCTACNTAGACCATATGACTTACCTAGTCTAAATGTAAACAATATCAAGTATCGGTTTAATATCATGGAGTGTAATTTAAATCAAATCAAAAGNGGATTGGTGAATCCCAGAACATTCTCACCAATATTTCCACTAGTGCACCAGTGTGCACATCTTGAGGGCAAGTCATTACTACAGCTTGGCATAGCTATGTTATAGCTAGATTAGACTGATGATTACTTCCCTGTTCTTGAAACATACATGGCACCTTTAATGGCATGTATATGAAATCTTTTAGTATGGGTGAAGTGTCCAGTTTACTCTCATCTAGATTTCTCCATGTTATATGCCATAAGTATGTGTTGTCATCATCAGTAGTGTCATACTATTAGTTGTTTTGGTAACTAATAGCATTGACAATATCCTGTAGTGATTGGGGGAGTCCATGGGACTACTTGGACAACAATGCAGAAAGATGTAGTCCTTTCTGTGAAGTGGAGGTTTTATTTGGTGACAGGTATTTAGTTGGGACATAGGCTCCCACGTTATAATCATGATTCCATTTAAAAATTTAAAATATGTATATATTTTAGGATGTTTCTACAGTAGTAGGTTTCATCTGGCGTTTCTAATGGCCTTATTGTTAGTTATCCCTCTTCGTATTCCTAGCTCTACCCTGTCCTCCCAGATCCAACTCCATCATTCATCCTGTTCTAATTTCCCCTTTATTCATTTACAACTCTATATTCTCTATATCCTTGCTGGCCAGATCTTCTCGTGCCCCTTGGTCCCTTACTAGTCACATAACCCCTGAGTGTATTATAATTGAAACACACATATCTAAACTATAAATGGTAACATCGACACTTAAGAGAAACATGCAGTGCTTTTCTCTCTTGGTCTGGCTATCCTTCCTCATCATGATTGTTTTTAGCTCCATTAATATACCTTCTAATTCCAGTTTTCTTAATAGCTGAGTAATATTCCATTGTGTGGTTACCATATTTTTATTATCTTTTCATCAACTGATGGTCTTTTGTGCTGCTTTCTATTTCTGGCTACTATCAATAGATCAGCTAGAAACAAAGATGGATAATTATTTCTACAGTAAGCTGTAGAGTCCTTTAGGTATGTACTCAAGATTCATACAGATAAAACTTATGATAAATTTATTTTCCTGTTTTTGAGGAATATCTACATTGATTTGCAGAGTGGCTTCCTAGTTTGCATTCCTACCAGCAATTAATAACTGTTCACCATTATGTACATCCTAGTCAGCATATCACGTCTGTTTTTATTAATCTTGCCCATTGCAACTGGAATAAAATGAACTTTCAAAGTAATTTTAATTATTTGCTAAATAAATTTTGTTACATCTGGAAGCTTGGTACATTTTAATGTTCTTTCTTGACCCTTCCTTCTTAGTTTCACATCTGCACTATGCCCCTCTTTGGATTTTCACATCTTTTTCATGTAGATGTCATAACAACTTGTTTCTAAATAGTGCAAATTTACCCTGATGTTTTCTACTCCTTAATATTTTTTTATAGTGTTCATCATTAGGAATACAAAGTGCCTGCATTAAATAACATAAATTTATTGCCTGGCATATTTGGAATCTAGAAACTCAGTAGCATGATATTTTTATAGTCATACCTCCTCTTGTGTTGCTAAGGAATGATTAACTTCAGGACACTTCTTCAGTCTTGTAGGTCCCTGAGCAGAGGAACATTGTGCTATTTTTTACCTACCATTGTCTGGGTGCAAATTTTACTCCCTTTAAATGAACTGTGAGTTATATCTTTTTTTTTAATTTTAACAGGTTTATTTATAATTTTTATGAAGTTGAACTGTTGAAATATGTTCAATGAAACGTTTTGCTTGCATTCATGCTTTACATCTTGCATTTGTATTAAAAATTCACACACAAATGAAAATGGAAAAATTGCCAATATCTGATTTCTGTCCCCCATTTTTCCACTCGTAATCATATATTTAGGTACCTTTTCACCCCATGGGAAAAAAAATCTAACATTTAGAACTACAAATAACAGGTAGAAGAGGAAAAAATATTTTTGAGAATGAAATGTTTGCCCTCATTGTGGACTCCTTTTTTTTTTTCTAATTGTGTATTTTATTTTTATTTTTTTATTAGGAAATGTTTTTATTCATTTTACATACCAATCACAGATCCGCCTCTCCTCCCTCCTCCTGCCCCTCCCGCCTTCCTCCCCCAACCCCGTCCCCCTATTCCCTCCACCAACAAGGCGAGGTCTCGCATGGGGAGTCCACAGAGCCTGGTACATTCAGTAGAGGTAGGTCCTCTTAAGCACGTTCTCCATGTATGTGGTGTGCTAGCTGGTTATCTTTTGGCATAGTTGTTACACATTTGGCATGGATATTATTCAGGTTGATATCTTCAGAAAGGACAAGAAGATAGGCCTCACTTACCTCCTGCAAAGCACCAATAGCTGCACTCTGGAAGCGCAGATTTGTTTCGAAGTTCTGAGCAATTTCGTGCACCAGACTTTGGAAGGGGAGCTTGGGAATCAGTTCAGTGGATTTCTGATATTTCATGGAATGCCACAGTACCAGGCCTGTAAAGATGAGGTTTCTTCACGGTCCAGTAGAGGGCCCACTCTTGCGAGCGGCTTTTGCAGCCAATTGTTTGCTAGGTGCTTTAACACAGGTGGATTTGAGGCAGTCTGCTTTCCATGAGGCATGGTATAGACATCTTACCTCCCATCCCGTTCTGCTTGAGCTTGGCAAGCAAGAGATGGCGCTGGCGTTAGAGAGCGGTTGCTGAGCAGGGATGGCTGTGGACATAATTGAATTATACCTTAAAATACAATTACCATGAAAAAATTATTTTGTAAGTCAAAGTCATGCATGATAAAATGTCAATTTTATCATTATCCATTCAGCAGTTGTTGCACATCTAGGCTGTATCTAAATGCTGGCTATTATGAAGAGCGTGGCAAAAACCAAGTATTAGGAAGTATCTCTGTACTGTGATGTAGAGTCCTTTGGGTATCTGCCCAAGAGTGGTATAACTAGATATTGTTGACTGATTGACTCTCATCTTTTTTTTTTTTTTTTTTTTTTTAGTGATGTATACTCTGTCTTTCTTAGATTGCTACTTGTGGGGAAAAAAAAAACAAAATAACAGCAACAACAAAACAAAACCACCTTGACCAAGGCAACTTGATGAGAAAACGTTTATTTCTGCTTACAGGCTTAAGTCATAGTCCATCACTGAGGGAAGATCAGGAAAAGATCAGGGACTTAGGTTTTGACCCCGCCTTAAAAAGGGAGGGGTTTAGATACCTGNCTAAGGGGCTGCCTTACAGCTAAAAGCCAAAATAGCTATCCACTACAAGGACCACCCAGTCTGAGGTGGGACTGCCCAAGTGAGTTGTGCCTCCCACATCAATCTTTAATCATCCTCATGAAGCTAAAAATCATCTGCACAGCATCATTCAAGCAAAGAAGCGTCGACAGAAAGGGCAAAACTCTTTACCAATTGTATATCTGGTAAACTAAAAAAACCGGACCTCCAGAAAACTCACCTCCCAATTAAAAGTGGGGCATAGGACTAAACAGAGAGTACTTAAAAGATGCAACAAAACTGGTTATGAAATATAAGCTACATAACCATCAGGGAAATGCAAATGAAGCCTACTTTGAGATTTCATCTTACCAATTTCAGTATGGCCAAGATCAATAAAACAAATAGCAGCAGATACTAGGGAGGTTATAGGTAAATTGTAACACTTACTCATTGCTGGTGGGAGCACAAACTGATAGATGCGCTATAGAAATCAGCATGAAGGTTTCTCAAAGCCGAGAATGATCCACCACAAGGTCCAACTTNACCAAACATCAGCAGCATCTACCCAAAGCACAAGGCATCTTCTACAGAGATATCTGATCACTCATGTTCATTGACATCCTGTTTATAATAGCCAGAAAGTATGAAAAGCCTAGATGACCTCTGACTGATGAGTAGATGATGTAAATGTGGTCTATTTATGTATGTAATACTGTTCAGCTACTAAGAAAAATGAAAAGTTTGAAATTTGCAAGTAAGTAGTTGGTGCTAGAGACAATCATCCTGACTGAAGTAACACAGACCCAACAAAATAAACATTGCATGTTTTCCCTTCTTTTTTTGTGGATGGTATCTTTTAAACCTTAGCAGTGTTTGTTCCATTTGGACTACCCAAATAACAGGTAGTTAGTAAGGGCCCAAGTATAAGGAGGAGGAGGGGATCTTCCAAGGAAGAGAAAATAGAATACATTGTTATAAAGGGATAAAGAAGACTTGAGAATAGAAAGATGAATTGAGGAGAGTGATGGGAGGACAGGGTATAGGGGGAAATATGGGGAGGGATAAAATTCACACAGAAACAGACTATAGAAGCTTCTTAAGTTTGTATATACAAATGGAATTTAAGTGGAGTTACCATATAATTGGAATGCAGTGTCAGAAATAGACATTTAATTTTTCCAAATTACACTCCCAGCAGCACCAAGAATGGATTGTCTTTTTGAATTCTTGTCTGAAAGAACCCCCTCCAGTATTATAGGTCATTGTCAATGCTCTTGGTTATTCTTCACAACCCAATGGAAAGGCCTTGCTGTAGATACCATAGACTTAGATCATTAAGAGTGGAGAAACTGAACTGGTGTCTAAACCAGAATCTTCCCTCCTACTGACTAGTGTACATAGTGCTGCAAGTCACTCTACATAATACTGCAGGAGAAAAGTAGCCATAATTCTCACTAACTATGAACCCTCCAAGCTACAAAAGCAACCCGAGGGCATGATACATCCTCTGGTGCAATAGGGCCCCAAATGTTGTGGCTGTAACAAACAAACTTTTTATTGTCCGTAAGGCCCTCACCATGAGATTGAACCCATACCTGACACTGCTAAAGTGGTTAAGAAACAGACCAGATGGTCATGTGTCCTAAGCAGAACAAACATTTTGCTTAATGAACATAGCAATTAAATGACTCCTAATGGCATTCTGTCATGCCCATAGAT
Organism: Neotoma lepida; assembly: GCA_001675575.1. Lineage (NCBI taxonomy): Eukaryota > Metazoa > Chordata > Mammalia > Rodentia > Cricetidae > Neotoma > Neotoma lepida. The sequence continues at coordinate 75,221 of LZPO01035111.1, forward strand.
CAGTAACCATTGAAACCTTATCAGAAGCTTCTTCTTGTAGTAAATCACAATTAACACAAAGAGCCACAGTTGAACACGATGCAAGAGTAAGAGTAAGAGTAAGAGTAAGAGTAAGAGTAAGAGTAAGAGTAAGAGTAAGAGTAAGAGTAAGAGACTTTGGAGCACTCATTCTTAAATGGGATGTTTGTATCTGACTCCTCCCCTCAGCATTCAAGGGTCTGTATGGAAGAGAACACAGAAAGATTGTAAGAGCTAGAGGTGGTGGATGACCCCAAGGAATCAGCAGTTTACAGACACAGCTGGGTTGGTGCACACAAGAACTTACAGAGACAGTGATAGCATGCCAAAATTGTGTACAACTTCAAACAAACCAAATCTCAGCAGGCATAATGGGAAATGATTACAAAGTCCCATCTCTACCCAAGAAGCTATTTGTAATTGATAGCTTCTAGGAGAGAGAAAATCAGTATTCTTTAATAGAATGATACTGTGTATATCAGCTGCCATCCAGAAAAAAGCAAATGCTCAGACATAGTTGGCCAACACCAAATAGACTCCAGGGTTTTCTTTGGTTTGGCTGGTTTGATTTTGTGTGTGTTTGAGTTTGTGTTGTGTTGTGTTGTGTGTGTGTGTGTGTGTGTGTGTGTGTGTGTGTGGTATGTGTTAGTTTAATGTTGACTGTGGCATTTTAAGAGAAAAATATGAATTTACACATGCATCAGAGAATCTGAAAGTAGTTTGTGTAAGAGCAATTATATGACCAAAATGTATTGTATGAGTAATATAAAAAGTAAAACAAAACAAATCAAAACAAAGAAACCAAAAACAACAGTGTGGCCTGTGGATATGGTCTAGTGATGAAGAGCTTACAATAAATCAACACCTGAATTTAGATTTCCANAGCCCAGACAAGTAGTTGGGAATGGTAGATATGTCTTTCACTCTAACTCTTTGAAATGGAGGAGGGTAAGTAGATTCTGTGGGTTGTTTGCCAAAAACTGTAGCAGAATTGGTGAGTATCAACTTGACAAAGGCTGAAGTCATCTGAGAGAAGGGAACCTCAAGAGAATGCTTCCATAAGATCGGGCTGTAGGCAAGCCTGTAAGGCACATTGTTAATCAGTAATTAATGGGGGAGGGCCCAGCCCATTGTGGGTGGTGCAATCCCTGGGCTAGGGGTCTTGCTGTCTATAAAACAGCAGGCTGAGTAAGCCAAGAGGAGCAAGACAGTAAGCATCACCCTCCATGATCTCTCCATCAGTTCTTGACTCCAGGTACCTGCCTTGGGTGAGTGCCTACCCTCACTGCTTTTGATGATGAACTGTTGTTATATGGAACTATGATCACAAAAAACTCTNTTCTCTCTAAGTTGTTTTGGTCATAGTATTTTATCACAACAATAAAAAGCATCAGGTTAAATGTGGAATCCTGTCTCAATAACTAAAGAAGGTTACAGAGAACTACACCAGTGCCTGCAAAAGGGTTTACTAAACAAAAATTATTGAGACCAAGGAAAAATTCAGATCAAATATGGCAAAAGTTGCTAATGAATTTTAANTAAAATATGATGATCTCATCTCAATTCATATTATAATCCAACTTCCAAATAGCAAGGGGCAAGAGAGAATGCTAGAAGGAGCCAGAAAAAAAATGATAGACGTGTTTAGTAATTATAACAATTTTTAAGAGATAGAAAATATAAATATATATCTTAACATAGCAAAAACTCAAAACCCATGGGAGGGGTAGAATTAACTCAGAGTGGTTTTCNTTCACCTTTGAAATTAACTTCTTAGTACAAAATTTACTGTTGCAACTATTAATTGTTCTTTGTGACCATTTTGATGACCCCAGAGCAAAAGCCATTAGTAGAAATAAACACATAAATATGAAGGGAGATATACTTCATATAAATATCAACACTCTAGTTCTTATACAAATTAAACACAAAATTATTAGTAGAAACATATCTAAATCTCCAAGCAAAGTAAATAATAGATTGACAAGAAAACATTACAAATCAATAAAAATATAGCATTTCTGAGATGATAAAATTGACAAAATGTTATNCAGACAAGGTAAAAATTTAAGAGAGAAAGAGAAGATTTAAAAGTAATAAAACAATGGGAAGTGACAGAGTTTATCTGATACTACAGAAATACAGAAGTTTATTACATACTATAAGAATGAACTATCCAACAATAAGCTGCAAAATCCTGAAGTGAGCAAGNCATTGGGCATAGAAACAGTTAACAGCATGACTGATGTAGGAAGGCCTTGTCTCCATCAAGTCAGCTAAGGAGCTAATGACTTTATTTCTTCAGTTTTTATTTCTATAAAAAAATTTAAAAAGTAATGCTTTTAGAAAACAAGAAATGTAANGGCAAAGGAATTCATTGAAACATATTCTGTAAAGCCAGCATTACACTGATCCAGAAACCAAACAAAATATATATGAATTAAAGAAAACTGCAGGTTAGTGTCCTTGATGAACTTAGGGTAGAAATTNAAAGAATATACCAGTTAAAATGATTCCAAAGCACATTAAGAAGATCACTCACCAGACCAAATGACATTTATTGCAAGGATATAGGCATAGTTGAACATATATGCATGATGCATGATGATACATGATATTACCAGACTGATTTACCAGGAGAGCATGATTATTTCACTAAATGTAGATAAAAACTCTTACCAGAATTTAACACCTGTTTATGATAAAATACTCTGAACGAATTACTTACAGAAGGAGCTCAACTTAGGAAGTCATATGTTTTCAATATGAAGCCACCATCACATTGAAGGTGAAAAAGTTGACAACATTTTGTCTAAGGTTTGAAACAGGATAAGTTCTATTACCATGACTATTTAATGTAATTCTGGAAGTTCATGCTGAGAAATTGTGCTCAGAAAAATTCTGATATCAGGAAATAAAAGTATTCCTATTTTCCAATGATGTATTCTTATGTCTAGAAAAGCCCTGAAACTTCAGAAAAGAAAAACCAAACTGTTAAAAGTAATAAAATAAATAAAATTGCTGGACACAAAGCAGATCTGTAGAAATCATTTGTAGAAACCATCCATAATTAGCAAACTATTTGTAAGAGAAATTTAATAAGCAATCTCAGTTACAATAACTACAAAAGTAAACACATAGGAAAAATTATGACTAAGTTGGTGACAGATTTCTACAATGAAAGGTAGAAAAATGCATGAGAGAACAGGAGACATGCACTATAGATCCTTATCTGTCCACTTGTATTAGCCTTTTGGGTACCCTGGCCTATTGGCAGGCTCTAGTTCCCTGAGTTACTCATACTTCATTTGATGAGAGCTGTGTTCCTGATTAGGAGGGGGCTGTTGAGGTTTGATGAATATTAAAAGATATCAATAGATGGAAATAAACATGGAAAAACCTAATTTTGGTTTAAAGTCAATTTATTTCATGTATTCCAACCACTATGGTGTCTTGTTTCTTGGTTCCATTTTGTTGGAATGCCTTTCTTCATACTTTCACCATAAGGTGTTGTCTCTTTTTGATAGTGAGGTGTAATGGATGGTATTTCCTTCTGAATTGAAACATTTCTTTGAGAAATGAGTGAGAAAAACAGGATCCTCAGCAGGTGAACAGAAGGTATACTTGGCAGAAGAAAAACTTGAAATACTCTTGAGGGTGCTTCACCAGCTTTGTTTAAGTGAGTGAATAGCTTCTTGGGGAGGAGACACTGACCATGTAAACTACAGAAAGAAGATGTGTTTAGACTGTAAGGTAGCTTGCAAGCTGTGCAAAGAGCTCAGTGATTTTTCATAAACCTTCAGCTGTGCTTTGCGGGGCTTGAGGGTGGGACTTTTTGATGATCTGTTGGTCTTGATTCATCCCTGCTGCTTCTGAGTAATCCCTATCCATAGTCCTATCAGGGACCAGCCCCCCTGGAAAAAAAACCCATTGTTTGACAAAGTTGAACATTGGTACAATCATTACTTTGATATGTTATAAATTCCCATTCTGGGATGACTGTAAGTATATGTTTTGTCTCTATATGAACAGTATCTCACACAAAATATCATATTTCTTGGATCCNAAAGGAATTGGAATCCCATTTTCTTAATCTAATTTGTTTATCTGTAAAATAAACAGCTAAAAATAAAGTTTATTTATCTGTAAATAAAGTGTTATTGAGTAATAGACTCTATCAACATTAAGAGTTATTAGTGAATGGTGTGTATTAACTCCTTCATTTTATTGTTTTGAAGTGTTTATTTAATTCCTGTGGCCTTAACCTCTTCATTATGTTTGTCCTCCTCAACAGTCAGCAGCATTCCTACCCACTATTCTCTGTAGACATAGTTTAACAGTTATAAATTTTTAAATCTATTTTAATCATAGAGGTTTTAAATTTCTTCTTCAGTTTGAACAGATAGTTTTGCTGGACATTATAGGTTAGGTTGACATCTTGGTCTTTTAGAATTTAGAACACATCTTTCCAAGTCCTTCTTNCTTAGAAGTTCCTGTCAAAAATCTGGTGTTATTCTGATGCATCTGTCCTTAAAAGTGACTAGATCTTTCTCTTTTACAGCTTTCNATAGGCTTTNTTTATTGTGTGTTTTAAATCTTTTAAATGTAGTATGTNATGGGGAGGTTCTTTTCTGACTTATCCTATTTGATGNTCTGTGGGCCTAGATGGGCATCACTTATTCTAGGTTTAGGAAATTTTCTTCTATGATTTTATTAAACATATTTACACTACCTTCACATAGTATTCTCTTTCCTCTATGTCAGGGGTTCTCAACTTTCCTAATGCTGTGACCCATTGATACAGTTCCTCATGTTGTGGTGACNCCCCCAACCATAAAATTGTTTTCATTGCCACTTNATAACTGTGACTTTGCTACTGTTATAAATCATTATGTAAATATCTGTGTTTTCTTATAGTCTTAGGTGACCCTTGTGAAAGGATAATTCAACTTCCAAAGAGGTTACAACCCACAGGTTGAGAACTGGTGATTTATTTCCATAATCTGAAGGTTAGGTCCCAGAGCCTTCTCTTCTATGCAATTAACATATGACTGACCAATCCTTTCTCTAGTATTCTGGACCTAAATCTCTGTTTTCTACAAGATCTATTCTATTGTTGAGTCCTCCCACAGAAATTTTGATTTGGCTCATTAAATTTTTTCATTTCCAGTGTCATTTCAACTTAGCTTTCTTTCAGCAGTTCTGTCTAATTCTATTTCTGTATTTTGAATTGTTTTCCTTATTTCAAACATCTCTCTCTCTCTCTCTCTCTCTCTTTTATTCTTTTGGAGCATATGCGGGTCTTCATTCAGTTGCTTGAACGTACTTTAAATCATTTGTTTCAATTCTTTGTCTGGAAGTTCTTCTATGTTGTGTTCACTTGTACCATTATTCTGGGCTTAGTGTTTTGAGAAAGATGCATGTTATCTTGGTTTTTCCTGTTGTTTCTTTTTCTGCCTTAGCACAGAGACTCTGCAATACCAGGCAACGACCTAACCTTCAGATTATGAATATAGAAGAAAGAGAATAATATTATGTTAAAGTAGAATGAATCTATGTAATAAAATCATAGTAGTTGCTGGAGTTTTTCCTTTCTTTCTTTTAAAAATTATGTTGTATTTATTATTCATTGTGCATGTATGTCTGGGTGTGTACTTCACACAGTTTGTATATGGATAGCAGACAAAAACATGTACAAACTGGTTCTTTCCTTCTACCAAGTGGGAACCAGGGATCCTCGGGCTTACTTGAAATGNCTTGAATGACATCTCATTGGTAAAAAAGTATATTTCCTGCTGACTTTCAGTTAGTGATCATCTTGCCTCTACATATTTAGCATAGCCTATTTGAATGCAATATTGTGAGAGCTCTCTCTTTATTTCTCTCTCTGTGTCTTTCTCTTTCTTCTCTCTCTTTCTCTCTTTCTTTTTAAGTGAGCTTTCTTCATTCAGTAAAGTCATTTTCAAAAGCTCAGGAGAGGACAATGCTTTACTACAGGTGAGAGTCTTATTTTTCACTCTGTGGAGCTGCTCAGGAAATTCTGGATCAGTTTAGTCTGTCCTAAGCAAGGCCAGATGGAGTCTACCATGTGTTTGCAGGAGGCTACACATGCTGATCTCCTGGTACATGAACTTTCCAGATGGAATAGGTAAGACTTCTCTACATTTGCTGAGATGATAATTTTGTTTCTGTCCTTGAGTTTCATTATGTGATGAAGACTTGTATAATTACACAAAAATTGTTTAAATGAAGTTACCATATATGGGGATTAATGTCATTCTGAGTCACCATAAGCTATCAAACAAAAACCCCACTGCCTTTTTTGAACTTAAGGTTATGGGTTTACACAGAACTCTCAAACAATAAAAGCTATTTATTACCTTTTATAATGGTTACTTCTGAGCTCTTGCTGCTATGATTCTGTTTCACAAGATGACATATACTTGAATGGAGAAATTTTNCAGAAGAAATTCAGCTGGTGCCTGTCTTGAAGCTTAACCCCCATAGTCGAGCTTTCAGAGTTAGAAGCTGCCACTGAGGGTGAAAATTAAGCAAAAAAACTTACCTACTAGTACAATAGTTGTGTAATGTTATGGGAGTAACCAAACACATTTGGTTTGGATTTAAAGATCACTGTGGAAGATCAGAATTCATTCATGTTGGTGTTTCTTGTGTGAGAAACCTGTGGCTGAATAGGGTGTATTATCAAACTCCACTCTAAATACTTTTTGTTGATGTTGAAGGAATTTTATTTATTTTTCTAAATAATATTTTTCTTCATTTTTTTGATACAGTCACACAATACGCTGTCACAATATTCACCTCCTACATATATCTCTCCCCAAATTCTCCTACTTTGCTGAAAGTGTTTATCAGCTATATGAGTTTCCCAGTGGAATTCTTAGGGTCACATATATGTACTATCATATTATCTGCAAATAAAAATACTTTTACTTCTTTTTTTCCAATTGGTATCTCCTTAATCTCCTTCAGTGGTCTTATTGATTTAACTAAGACTTTGAGTACTACATTGAATAAGTAAGGAGAGAGTGGGCAACATTGTCTTGTTTCTGATTTTAGTGGAATTGCATTGAGTTCTTCTCTATTTAAGTTGACATTAGCTATGAGCTTGATGTAAACTACCTGTATTATGGTGAATTATGTCCCTTCTATTCCTAATCTCTCCAGGACTTTTATCATGAGTAAGTATTGTATTTTGTCAAAGTCTTTGCAGCATCTAATAAGATGGTCATCTGGTTTTTGTATTTTGGTTTGTGCATATATAGTGGATTACATTTATTGACTTATTTATTTTGAACCATCCCTGCCTCTCTGTGATGGAACATACTTGATCATGGTGGATGATCTTTTTGATGTGTTCTTGGATTCAGTTTGCAAGTGTTTTATTGAGGAATTTTCATATATGTTCATAAGAGAAATTGGTCTGTAATTCCCTTTCTTTTGTTGGGTCTTTATGCAGGTTGGGTGTCAGGGTAAATATGGCATTANAAAGTAACTTGGGTAATGTTCCTTTTGTTTCTATTTTGTGGAATAATTTGAGGAGTGTTGGCATTAACTCTTCTTTAAATGTCTGGTAAAATTCTGCACTAAAGCATCTGGCCCTGAGATTTTTTTTTTTTGTAGCAGATGTTTAATTACTACTTCTATTTCTCTAGGGGTTATGAGTCTGTTCATAGTGCTTATCTGATCTTGATTTAACTTTCTAAATGCTAAATGTTGAGAAAATCATCAATTTCTTTTAGATTTTCCAATTTGGTGTAGTATATGTTTTTGAAATATGTTCTTGCTCTTCTGGATTTCCNCAGGGTCTATTGTTATTAATGATTTTCTCAAAGAACCAACTCTTCGTTTCATTGATTCTTTGTATATTTTGTTTGTTTCTATTTTACTGACTTCAGCCATGGGCTTGATTATTTTTTTCTGTCTATTCATTTTTGTGCACTATTTCTTCTTTTTATTTTAGAGCTTTCNGGTGTGTTGTTGTGTTACCAGTATGATATATCTTTTTAATGCAGGCATTAAAAGAGTAAGCTTTTAGTAACTATGAACTTGCCTTTTAGAACTTGCTGACTTCATTGTGTATCTAAGCTTGGGTATGTTGTATATTCATTTTCATTTGATTTTAGAAACTCTTTATTTTTAAATTTCTGTCTTGACCCATTTTTTGTTCAGTGAGTTGTTCAGTTCCCATGAATTTGTAAGCTTTCTGTTATTTCTGTTGTTGATATCCAGCTTTAATCTANGGTGATCTGATTGAATGTAGGGTGATATTTCAATTTTCTTATATCTGTTGAGACTTGCTTTCTGTCTGAGTGTGTGGTCAGTTTTTTTTAGAAACTTCCTTTAGGTGCTGAGAAGAAAGAATATTTTTTTGGTTTTGGTTTTGGTTTTCTTGTGTTTTGGTTTTAAAAGAGGCCAAGAAGTTTGGAGGGTAATGAGGTAGGAGATTCTGAGAGGACGTTGGGGAGAAGAATAATGAAATGATAAAATACACTNTATGAAATTTTCAAAGAATTAATGAAAATACTGTTCTAAAAAGGACTTATAAAGATGGAAAGAATGGAGAACTCTTACATGATAATAGTGGGAATATAAATTGAGACATTTTGAAAATTCTGTAGAATTTCTTTAAAACGTTATATTATGGGAGTGATGTTTAGTTGAGCATTGAAACACCTGTGTTACTGTTTCATGGTCTTAGGTTTGGTCCTTGGCACTGCAATTATAACAAAACAAGCAAGCAAGAAAAAAAATCATTTAATCATTTAGAGTAGGACTATCACATGACTTAGCAGTACCAGCATGATTATTTACCTAAAGTAAATGAGATATAAGTGTGGAAGATGTTTACAATCCCATGTTTCTTTTATCATTATATGGATTCAACCTTTTGTCATAAATGGATGAATATATAAAGAGAATGCGTTATACTCAGAGATATATGATCAGTGATGATCAAGAATGTAATATTCTCACATTCCTATTCTTGGATGAGCACCAGAGGATGTCAATTAAGTGAACTCAGCTGAGTGGAAATGAATATGGCATGACCTCACCCATATACAGAATGTGAACCAGTTTTTCTCAAAGAAATTGGGCAATAAAACATGGTTACCAAAGACTGGAGAGAATAAGGAAGAGGGGAAGATGCGAAACTTTATTTATCCATGACAATATAATATTTAGAAAACAAGGAATGTTCTTGTACTCCACTGTACTCTACAGTGACAACCAGTAAGGACAGTGATTGCATATTTCAGAGTTAGAAGAATGGAACATTTTCTCATTTAGTGATTGATGGCTTAGGGAAGGAGGGTGCCCATTGTGGTTGATTCCACGCCTGGATTGTTAGTCCTTGGTTCTATAAGAAAACAGGCTGAGCAAGCCAGGAGGAGCAAGCCAATAAGTGGCAACCCTTCAGTGGCCTCTGCATCAGCTCCTGCCTCCAGATTCCTGTCCTGTTTAAGTTCCTGTCCTGACTTCCTTAAATGATGGAGCGTGATAAGGAATTGTAAAGCCAAATAAACACTTTCCTTTCCAAATTGATTTGGCCATGTTGTCTCATTACAGCAACAATAATCTTCACTAGTACCATTGTGTTGTGAAATTTTGAAAACTGTATTAAAATCTCCAGCAGAGAGAGTTACCGATAGCATGCATGTGAGACCAGAGACTACAGCAACCATCACAGGAAGCTCAAACCATTCTCTCAGGTTTGCAGTCTCACTCTGGCTCTCTTAGGGGCCGATTCTTGTGGACAGGATTTGCCATGAGGAAGTGGTGTTGGGAGGCTCCTTCTCTCTATGTGACAAACCAGAATGGGTTTAGAGCTGAGAAAAACCAAATACAAAAAAACACATACAACGGCCAATGAGCTGGACCTATGCTTATGGAAGACAGACACAAATTCCATCAAAAACAAGGCAAGAAATTGCTTAAACTAAAGAAAAGTGTGAATATGGTAGGACCTCCTTTTATTTGGTGGTGAATGCTTTTGATATTCAAACAAGAGAAGTCTCCAGAACTTCTGGCCTGGGATTTCACACACACACACACACACACACACACACACACACACACACACACACACACAGCGATATTCCTATGTTTAGAAGTCTACACATTAATACATTCTTGTAGGATAAGTATTTTTTATTATTTCTTTTGTGTTTTCTTTTTAACTTGGCATCATCCTTTGCAGGTAAACTTTCAAGGCTGAGGTTTTGTTTTTTCAGGTGAAGTTTTAGCACTGGATGCTAGTTCTGGTTGTGGTACTGCTTGTCATTTTAGTTTAAGGAATATTCCATCCTCTTTTTTGTGGTAATTAAGGCTAATAACAAAACCACAAAAAGAATAAAAAAAACTAGCAAATATTTACCCACATTGGAATTTGTTAATCGTGGAGGTGGTCCACTGTCTATACTACCTCCAAAGCCACTTAGTAGACAGTTTGGTGGCTTCCATTTGACACCACAATGGCAGTGATGTTTATTGTTGCAGACTCCTTGCATATTGCATTGGGATGCCGAACAGTTACTTAACAAAACAGAAGTATTTACACACTTCCTGTCAATGCATATATGGCGTGGACCACAAGCTGAGCCATCTCTCACTGCTCCAATGTCAGCTATGGTTATCCCAAAATGATAGTCCACAGTCCAGCAGGTGACATTATTGAAGTGAATCCAATGCATTGTTTCATGGTTTCTCCTATGGGGAAGCTCTGTCACGTTTTCACACTGAATTCGTCCACAGAGTACATCAGCTGTATTGCATGGTACGTAGTTATGGCTACTGTTACCACAGTTACCAAAGCGGTCACCCCGTTTGTTCATTTCCATGTAGCAAGTCTCATCTGCACTCTTGGCACTCTTGCCAAAAATCATCTGACATTGTTCCTCATTGTCACGTTTATGACATTCCCTTTTATAGCAATAACCACCATCACTGCAAAGATTTCCATCTTCCATGTATACATCTTTTGGACACTCTGCTGAAGTTCCATTGCACCACTCTGGAAGGTCACATTCATTGTCCTTTCTTCTACACACTGTGCCTGTTGGCATGAACTTGCAACTTTTGCAACAAAGTCCAAAAGCACATTCAGCACCAGGTTTGAAAACACAGTCTTCACCACAGCATGGATCGCTCTGACATGATTCAGAGGATCCACAGTCACACTGCTCTCCTTCTTCAACTAAATTATTCCCACACAAAGTGAGGTTAGTTGTTACTAATGCATCTGGAATATTGTATAGACAATCTCTTCTGTTAATCACTGAATACATAGTCTCATAACTGCAGTTGCTGAATTTAGGGGAATTAGATTGATATGGAGCCATTATGCACTGTGATAACCCACAAGTACAATAAGTCTCATCATGAGGCATACCCATATTATGACCCATCTCATGTGCTATAATGAATGCCATGTTTTGAAGTGAATCCGTCAGAAAACTGTTAACTGCACAATTAGTATTTGTGCAAATTGTACCTACATAAGCTAGCCCTAAATAGCCACCATATCCTTGCCTGGCAAAAAGATGTGCAATATCATTTCTTATGCGATTGTCAATGTTATTCTTCTTCCAATCACAGAAATTAGGTAGGACTCGATCTATGGCTTCTTCTACATTGACACGGTTTGTTTGAGTCCAAACTTCCATTGTAGTTAGAACCACGTCAATATCTATCTGAAGATAATAACCATTTATCCCATGAACAACTTGCAACATTTCCTGCACACAAGCTGTGACGTTGTTATTTTTATAAACATATCTTTTATTGTCTACCACCACATAATATTCCAGATACTTGTGGTGGGTCCACCAATTCTCATATTGGCTTTGCATAAGTGTGGAGTCTTTGCTTTCTTGAATCTTCATTTGTCGTGCTATCTCCTCTTCCGTTAACCCACATCTCATAGAAAATGACTCTGTGTCTTCACTGTC
>LZPO01035111.1:101455-114772 GCA_001675575.1 Neotoma lepida
TCACACAGAAACGGACTATAGGAGCATCCTAAATTTGTACATATACAAATGGAATTTAAGTGGAGTTACCATATAATTAAGAATGCAATTCCACATAGACATTTTATTTCTCCAAATTACACTCCCAGCACTAAGAATGGATTAGGTCTATTTGAATTCTTGTCTAAAAGCACCCCCTTCAGTATCATAGGCTATTGGATTCAAAGTCTATTTTGTCAGATATTAAAATNNCTACACTAACTTGCTTTTTAGATCCATTGGTTTGGAGTACTTTTTTTTCCATTCTTTTACCCTGAGGTGATCTCTATCCTGTATGTGAAGGTGTGTTTCTTGGGAGTAGTAACTTGGAGGAAGGGTCTTGTTTTGACATCCATTGTTTTAGTCTGCATCTTTTTATTGGGAAATTCAGACCATTGATACTGAGAGCTGTCTAATGAGCAGTGTTTGTTGATTCCTGTTATTTTGCTGTTGTCATGTATGTATGTTTTTCTCTCTTCTGATTTGATGGTCTCAGGTTATTTTTTTTGTGTGTTTGTGTTTTCTTGAGTGTGGTTTTATCTCTTTGGGTGGGAGTTTTCCTTCTCGTGCCTTCTGTAGGGCTGTGTTTATAAATAGATATTGCTTAAATTTGGTTTTGCCATGGAATTTTTATTTTCTCTATCTATTGTGATTGGAAGTTTTGCTGGGAATAGCAGTCTGGACTGGTGTCTGTGATCTCTTAGAGTCTGTAGAAGAGATTTTAAGTCTCAGTGAAATTGCAGTACTAGAGTGGGTACACTGTGTAAAACTTAGTCCTCCATAATGGGAAAGCTCAGAAAACATGCCCTTCACTAATCCTATAAGATGAAAATGGCGAAAGGGGCACCCATTTGAAGAGTTTTGTTGTCACCTTTTTCCATGTGCCAGACCTTAGGGTTGGAGACGCTGCACAGTTGAATGAATTAAATGCAANGAGTTTACTTGGGCCCCAAGGTAGCAGGAGGCAGGCAGAAGCACTGAGTTGCCAAAGGCAAGGTGATTATAGTTATTTTAATTGGTGGCATAAACAAAGCAATGTCCATAATGGCCTAACCATAATAGTCAGAACAGGCAAGGTGAATTTTATGGTGCCATGACTTGTATGGACCTTTGGTATTGACTAATCAATCATAGTGTTTCCAGGCTTNNGATAGATAAGTCTACTGAATTTTTGGTTGATCTGTATAACCAGAAAAATTCTCAAACAAATGAGAGAAAGGCTGCATTGAATTGTGGCAAAAGGGAATATCTCAGCCCAGGAATCAATTGCCAGACTTGGGCCAGTTTGCAGACCCAGAACCCCTTGAATGAAGGGGTGGCCACGTTCCCTCAAGGAAGGACCTTGATAAAAATACCTAAAAGTTTTACTGTTAGCCTTTCTCCAGTCCTTTCCCAGAGGGATCTATGGCCTTTCACAAAGGTAACAGTGTCGGGGAAGGAAACAATCAGACTTTCAAGGATCCTTGGATACTGGTTCTAAACTGATAATGATTCCAAGAGATCCCAATAAACATTTTGATCCTTCAGTTAATGTAGGGTTTTATGGNGGTCAGGTGATGAATGGAGTTTTGTTTGATATCTGTCTCACAGTATGCTCAATGAATCCCTAAACTCATCTTGTAGTTGCTTCCCAGTCCCAGAATGTATAACTGGGACAGATATATTTAGAAGTTGGCAGGATTATCACCTTTGTTCCCTGACCTGTGGAGTGAGGGCCACACGATTGGAAAGGCTAAATGGAAGCCTTTAGAGTTCCCTCTGCCAAGGAAGTAGTGAATCAAAAACAGTATTGCATCCCTGAAGGAATGGCATGAATTAACATCACCATAAAGGATTTGAAAGATGCAGGTGCAGTGATTCCCACCGAATCTCCCTTTAACTCTCCTATCTAGCCAGAGCAGAAGACAGGTGGATAGTGGAAGAAGTCAGTTGACTATCGAAAACTCAACCAGGTAGTAACTCTGATAGCNGCTGCTGTACCAGATATGATGTCCTTTCATGAGAAAATTAACACATTTCCTGCCTCATAGTATACAGCTATTCATATAGCAAATGCATTTGTCTTAGTACCTGCCCACCAGAAGCAATTTGCTTTCAGTTGACAAGGTCAGCAATGTATCTTTACAGTTTTACCTTAAGGATATATTAACTCTCCAGCCCTGTGTCATATCTTAGTTAGAAGGGATCTTGGCCATCTGTCTCTTCCACAAAATATTACACTGGTGCACTNTATTGATAACATTGTGGTGATTGGAGCAGGTGAGCAGGAGGTAGCAACCACTTTGAACTTAATGGTAACCTATATGCACATCAAAGGATGGGAAATCAATCCAACCAAATGTCAAGAGCTTTTTGTCTCAGTGAGATTATTAGGAGTCCAGTGGTGCTGAGCACGAAAAGATATTCATTCTAAGATGAATAATAAATTATTGTGCCTGTCCTTTCCCACCATTAACAAAGAAGCACAAGGTTTAGTCGACCTATTTGGATTTTGGAGACAGCACATTCCTCCCTTGGGTGTGTTACTCCAGCCTGCTGTGGAATAATCCTTTTCTACACCATGAATATGTATTACTCTCATTGGTTGGTAAAAAGCTGACAGGCNAGTAGCTAGGAAGGAAGTTAGGCAGAAAAGTCAAACTGAGAATGCTGGAAAGGAGAAGGGTGGAATCAGGAGTTGCCAGCCAGATGCAGAGGAAGCAAGATGAGCATGTCATACTGAGAAAAGGTACTAAGCCACACAGCTAAACAAAGATAAAAATTATGGGTTAATTTAAGTGTAAGAGTTAGTTAGTAATAAGCCTGAGCTACTGGCTGAGCATTTATAAGTAAGATTAAGCCTCTATGCCAATTATTTGAGAAGCAGCTGCTGGGTATTTGAGAGTTGCTGGCAGGACAGAAACTTCCACTTACAGATGGTGTCTAAACATTTGGCAAGAATTTCTACATAAAACCTGAGAAAGCTTAAAAAAAGGATTCTAGACACACAAAAGAACAGAGTGAAGCACAGCTTCTTGGTTGTAGCATTTTCTTGGGTGGGCTTTGTTTGCTGGCAGTAAGCAGAGGCTCCNCTCCTTTAAGATTTGGCTCCTAGTTCATGTTGGCATTATGAACAGCTCTTTTGGGAGGTCCTGCTCCTGAACACTTAAATGAGGTTTATGAGCCGCAAGCAGTGGTCTACTTGGTGATAGGGTAGATTCAAAATTTCCCTATAGTTGGGGCAGTAAACATGGCTCTGGTCAGTACCTCTGATATGAAGCTAAGCTCTCACAGACCAAGGAGCTTGGGGGAGCCAGCCACCAAAGCCACCGATTAANTTCTAGCCATACCCACTTATCAGTTTAAATTCTCATGTGGTCAGAAAAAGATAGAGATATGCAGCAAAGACAGATTCAGACAAAAAAAAAAAAAACCCTTTAAGCGGGTTACTGTATGTTTAAAAAAATGTAAGCTTGGGAGAGAAAGGAAAAAGGGTAGAAAAAGTTCTTAAAAATAAAGTAATAAAAAAATACAATAAGCCACATAAAGATGGAAAATACACAGAGAATCTGGATACTGTATGTTATTGTGTTGTCTTTAAATTTTTTGATGGCTAATGAACAAATGATAACTGCTGAGAAACATTTGATTATGAAGCTGCTAGNTTAAACCAATCTATATATTTTAAAAATATCTTGACTTCAAAATTCAAGTCAAAAGATATGTTACTTTAAGAAAGAGGTTCTGCTTTTATTTCCACGGGAAATGAGAGGCTCTGCATTCATTCTGTGTTAAGAAAAAGCAGTTTGATCAAGGAAGATCTTTGAAAAGTCTCCAATGGAAATGGATGGCCCAGATGATCCAATGTTTCAGAGCACCTCTCTTATAGTTTCNTCAGAGTTCTGCATCCAGAATGACTTCAAGTCTGCCAGCTGAGATGATCCAGCCTCACAGAATTCTCTAGTCAGGACTTAACCATAATTCTAAATTTTCTCAGGGTTCCCCAAAGGATTACCAGTGTATCCAATCAGCAGGAAGTAGTATAGAAAACTATACCCACATTCCCAAAGAATAGATTATGGATGTTTGTCTTTGTTTAAGGGATTGGTTATAAATTGTTATTGGTCATAGTTAATCTCTTTCTAAGGAAGAAATGGGGATAAGATATAAAAATGATAGGATAAAAAGATAGATTATTGAATCTACTTTAATAAAAAAACTATTAATCTTACATATTTTACATTGGTATATATTTTGGTTTATTGATACAAATTTAAAGTTAATTTTGTTATATTGTATGTATATTTCTACTCTTGTTTATCATGTTTATGCTACTCATTTAAAGATGTAATATATAATTAAGAAATACAGATTAATAGTCATCTATAACAGCAAACTTATAATCATGTTAGGTATGTTTTCAAGGTCATACAGAGATATATTTCAAATAGATAGGCAATCTTCAAACACTTTAAAGATTTACAGAATATGGCATTTAAAATGTTTTAAGAACTTAGACTTTTCTCAACAATGAGACATGTCTGCTCCTGGCAGCACCAATTACTTCAAGGAGGATGATGGGCATCAAAGAAACTCTGTATGAAGTTTGTTTTCTTTATGGCAAAAGCTAGCCATGTGGGGAAAGAAACTTACCTTGCCTCAACTGCTGACAGTAAGTACACTGTCCAATATAGACAAGCAGGACAAAAAGAAAAGTGACTGCTGAACTTTGCCATGATAAGGTAGGACAGTCCTTCAAAATTTCCTGCTTCNCAGGAAAGTATTTCAGATATGCTAGGCCAGTAGGCCAGAGTTGGATACCCCAGCATTACAGAGGAACTTTGGGTGACTGTCCAGACAGCCTGATGTCCCTGTCATTAGGTAACATTTCATCCTCCTGGGGTCTTTGATGGAGTTGAAGACTAGATAGTTATAATTATAGTTTTACTTAGTTATGATAAAAGATAAATTAGATACAAAACTTTAGACTCATCAAGATAAGATAGATAATAAGTATTTTTCNTAATCTTGTCAAATGCAAATGGATTAGTGTTATTGTAATTCTTAATTAATAACAGTTTTGTTTTATGTAATTTTACNATATTAAGGTTAAAACCTTCCTTNTTAATTAGATAAAAAGGGGGAAATGATGTGGAATAATCCTTTTCTACACTATGAATATGTATTACTCTCATTGGTTAATAAAAAGCTGACAGGTTGGTAGCTGGGAAGGAAGTTAGGTGGGAAAGTTAAACTGAGAATGCTGGAAAGGAGAAGGGTGAGATCAGGAGTTGCCAGCCAGATGCAGAGGAAGCAAGATGAGAATGCCATACTGAGAAAAGGTTCCAAGCCACATAGCTTTGAGCATGATGTTGGTTGTTGATCTGTTGCATAGCATATTTATTGTGTTGCAATATAGCTCCTTTATCCTAATTTCTGCAGGACTTTTGTCATGGATGCATCTTGGATTTTGTCAAAGGTCTTTTCTGTACCTAATGAGACAATCAGGAGATTTTTCTCCTTTCATCTATATAACATGAATTGCTAAATGGTCTTTTTATAAAAAATCTGGAGCCTGATATTGGGGTGAATGCTGAAAGATCAGAGAGACAAAAGAACAAGCCACCTCTTACCTCTAGGACTCCTCAGCCTGAAAAACCTTCCTGACTGTGGATCTCTGTATCTGCTTCCATCAGTAACTGGATGAAGGCTCTATGATGACAGTTAGGGTATTCACTTATCTGGTTACCGGAGCAGACCAGCCTTAGTCATCAGGGAAATGCAAATCAAAATGACTCTGAGATACCATCTTAAACCTGTCAGAATGGTTATGATCAAAAACACTGAAGACAGATTATGTTGAAGAGGATGTGGAGCAAGGGGAATACTCCTCCATTGTTGGTGGGAATGCAAACTTATATAGCCACTTTGGAAATCAGTATGGCAGTTCTCAGAAAATTGGGAATCAATCTACCTTGAGACCCAGCTAGACCACTCTTGGGCATATACCCAAGGAATGCTCAATCATACGACAAGGACACATGTTCAACTATGTTCATAGCAGCATTATTCGTAATAGCTAGAACCTGGAAACAACCTAGAAGCCCCTCAACTTAAGAATGGATAAAGAAAATGTGGCACATATACACAATGGAATATTACTAAGCAGTAAAAAACAATGATATCACAAAATTTGCAGGCAAATGGATGGCACTAGAAAATATCATCCTGAGTGAGGTAACCCAGACTTAGAAGTACAAACATGATATGTACTCACTTGTAAGTGGATACTAGATGTGAAGCAGAAGATAACCAAACTACAACCCACAGCTCCAGAAAAGCTAGCTAACNAGGAGGACCCTAAAAGGGACACATAGGTAGCCCAGCGAAGGAGAAATAGGTGAGATCTACATAAGCAAACTGTTTTTTTGTNTAAGGATGAGGTCCCTTGAGCTTTCTCCCATCTATTTTGGCATGTCTATTGTTGTTGTCCTTGTCCAGTTCATGTTTGGTCAGTCACACTGGTGAGAGTTTTTATGTGTAGGTTATGAGATTACTAGGAGGCACAATCCCAGAGCAAAACTTCCCAATCCTCTGGCTCTTACAATCTTTCTGGCTTTCTCTAACAATGTTCCCTGACTCTTAGGTGTAGAGGTAGTTTTATCAATGTATCCATTGAGACTGGGTTCCATAACTCTTGATTTTGATTGGTTGTAGTTTTCTGTAATGTTCTTCATCTGTTGCAAAGAGAAGTTTCTTTGATTAGGGGTAAGGACTATACTTATTTGTGAGTACAAGCATAAATATTTAGAGTGTGGTTAGGAATTATGCTGAATTATTTAAAGTGGTAGTGGTAAGTTTTCATTTAAGATCCATGATTCACTAACCTTGGATAGTTGGTTAGATTTCCAGTACCAGATGTGATTTCCCTTTTGTTGAGAAGTTCTTAAGTCCAATCAGAGCTTTTGATTACAGCCAAGGTATGAATGCCACTACTGTATCCTTGGGATTTTCATGCCATGCTAGTTCTTTTTGTGGTTCATAAGCTCTACAGCTAGATAATACTTTTGGATCGTTCCCTCCTTTGAAAGCTTTCATGGTATCTTCTTGATACCATGAAAACTATTCCCTAGAGAGGAGGTATTCAAGTCAGTTCCAGTCCAGGGACCTCTGAGCCCCATGTCCATTGTGCACAGATTTTTTGGCAATAGGATTTACATTACACTTCAGGGAGTAACCAAGAGAAACATCAATAGGCTGTGTATTTTGAAAGTCTCTTGGACATATCTGACCAACAACTTGAAAGAAGACTTCTTATTCCTAGTATGGAGATTTTACTTAGGAGCTCTTTGGCTCTTGAATGGAGCACTGTCAAGCCAGTTGAGAAAATTTCATTTCAGCTGTATATGTATATTTATCCACAGAATAACTTGCATTATCAGTTTTAGGTAGATAAAGTCAATAGTATGCTTCCTTATGACTTTTTCAGACATCCTTCCTGTTATTTTGTCACCCTCTCTTCTTCATCTGTCTTTATCTCCATCCCATCTTCCTAATTAGAGCTCTCCCTTTTTCATTTCCCAAATCAAATCACTTGTGCCCTTGTTATTCCTTTCACTATTGCTCCCCAACCACCTATCCAAGCAATGGTTCTGTCTTATTTTCTTGGTTTTTCCAGTTATTTCAGGATTTGTATGTATCTGAAGATTTTTCTCTAGGAGCATCAGTGGAAGAGTATGTGTGATATTTATTCAGAAAGGTCTGGGTTGTCTCATTCAATATGATCTTTCCTAGTTGCTTCCATTTATCTGCAAATTTAATTTTTCTTTTCAGCTGAGTAGTATTCCATAGTATATAGGTACCACATCCACATTTTCATTATCTATTCATCTGTTGGAAGACATTTAGGTTGTTTCCATTTCTTAGCTATTATTGTGCACAGAGCAGCAATGAACATGGCTGAGCAAGTATCTTTAAAGTAAAATGTTGAGTCTTTGGGCATAGGCCAAGGAGTTGTACAGCTAGGAGCTANGGGAGATTTATTTTTTAGCCTTTTGAGGATTTCCCACATTGATTTTCATAGTGGCTGCACCAGTTTGCAACCCCATCATAAGAGACTGAGGGTTCCGTTTTCCACACACCCTCCCCAGAAGTTTGTTGNTTTTTTTGTTGATCTTTGCCATTCTGACAGGGGTATAATGAAATCTCCTTGCTGTTTTTACTCATATTTCCATAATTGCTAGATGCTGCTTTAAGGACCAGCCTTCAGCAGCTCAGAAATTGAAGGGGAGCCACAGAGTNGGTGGACTAATCACTCAATTGACTTATCTATCTATAGTTAAAACTTAATTCTCTGGGGCCGGCAAGTGGAGCAAAACTTAATTCTCTGGGAGCCAGTGAAAATGGGAAACACGCGCACACGTGCACACACACACACACACACACACACACACACACACACACACATACACACACACATACTTCCAATGTGTCAAGATCTCACCTAGGTTGCTGATGAATGGCTAGCCTTCAGCAGGTCAGAGAAACTGAAGGAAATACAGAGTAGGTGAACTACTGGACAGACAAACAGACTCATGAGGACTTTTCAGAGAGCCAAAACTTAGTTCTTCATTTTCTTATTCTTTCTGTTGCTTGTTCTACTCTACTCTTTTTCTGTTTTGTTCTTCTATCCTGATATTTCCCTTCTTTATTGCTATTTTTTTCTTTTCAGCTTACATATCCCAGCAAAATCTTTCAAGTAATATAAAAATTACAATGTGGTTACATTCTATTTTCAAGTTAATGATTACAATGAATACCAGTAAAAAACAACATGTTCCCCATATCCCTTACATGATTAAACATTTTACGTATTACAGGTGAAAAGCAAATTATCCCCAAGAACCCACATACACTCATGTCGAAACAATTTGTTATAGATTAACAAAGCATAAGCAAGCAAGGTATTTTTCCCAGCCAGTTCCTTACTGGCAGGCTGCATTTTGCAGTTACAAAGACAGTATCAATCATTTTATTATTTATCTCAAAAGGTAATCATAAAAAAATCTTAAAAGAATCAAAATCTGAACTTTCATATATGAAAAACAGTCAATTCTACTTCACGTCCTTATGGTACATACCCACTCATTGACAGCTTTTTATTGAATAATATCAGGAAGTTGAGGGGAAAAATGGATACACAGAATTAATCATCACCTTTGAGCACCAACTCATCCTAGCAAGAAAGGTATGTCAGCCAGCAATTATCAGACAGCCATTTTTTTTTCTTGACCTCAATGAGTACCTCGCTCAACTATTAAAAGTGTGCCTTTCTAAACTTTAAATTGTTCCCCAAGATTTTTACCTCAAAGTCATTAACAGAAACATCTTAACCTAACTTAATTAACAAGCTACCTGTCTAAATTCTTTCTAAGTGTGGCGGTTAAATTATTAATCCGCTCCAGCAGCAATGCTTGGGAAAAGTCAATTGTACTGGTAACACTGCCCAGGGAGGGGCTAGAAACCCCCTGAGAGTTTTCATACAACTCATAGATTATGAGAGATGTGGTGACTGTGAGGGCAGTAAGGAGAGCCCTGTTCAATTAACAGCATGAGGCCCTCAGGACACATAGTCCTCAGGGCTCTGTCTTTCCAGGGCTCATTCAAGTATGGCTTTGTGGACAGCCCAGCCATGTCCTATGAATTCTAAAGCTGTTTGTTGGTCCCCTTGCATGGCTCTAGACAGCAAGGGACTAAGAACAAATTTTAACATTTTTCACAGGCATAAGTTTTCATTTTTTGAGAACTGTGTTTCAGTTGCAACCTTCCCTATTTTAATTTTTATTTATTTAATTTTTTTTGTTTTCAATACATCCTGACCACAATTTCCCCTTCCTCCCTTCATCCCAGTCCCTTTATTTTGATTCTTCATTTTTTGAGTTGATTATATATTCTGGATATTAATGCTCTGTCAGATATAAAGCTGGCAAATATTCTCTCCCACTCTGTGGGCTCCCTCTTCTCTGAGCTCATTCTTCTTTAAGCTATGCTAAAGCTTTGTAGTTTTATGAAGTCCCACCTGATAATAGTTGGCCTTAATCTTGGGTAAATGGAGAACTGTTCATGAGGTACTTTTGTATAGCTGTATCATTTAGATCCTTCCTATAATTTTTTCCCTAGATATTGTACTGCTACAGATTTTGTATTAGATTTTGAATAAATTTATAGTTACATTTTGTGCAGTGTAGTAAACATGGTTCTAATTTTATTCTTCTGTGTTTGGATTCCAGTTTTCCCAGCACCATTTGTTGAAGATGGGTCTTTTCTCTTGCTTATGCTTTTGGCATCTTTGTCAAATATTAAGTGGCTGAAGTTACAGGTACTCATGCTTGTGTCTTGGATTTTGTTCCACTGTTCTACATGTCCGTTTTTGTGCTAGTATCATANTGTTTTTGTTACTATGTCTCTGTATTATACCTTAAAATCTGGAGGTGTAATCCCTTCAGCGTTGCTCTTTTACTCAGGATTGTTATGGCTCTCTGGGGTCTTTTGTGGTTCCATATGAGGCTTGGGACAACTTTCTCTATTTCTGTGAAGTATGGGATGGGGGTTTTGATTGAGATTGCATTGAGTTTGTAAATAGCTTTTGTAAAATGGTCATTTTTGCAATATTAATTTTTACCAATTCTTGAGAATGGAATGTTTTTCCATATTCCATTTTCCTTCTGTACCTGCCTTTCAGAGGTTTATCGTTTTCATTGAGAGGTCCTACAATTCCCTGATTAGGTTCATTCCTAGATGTTATATTTTACTTAAGACTATTGTGAATAAGAGTGTATCTGTTGTCAGGATCCATGCAGCCTAGTCTCTGATTAGCATATGACCACCTGTCCAGTGGGTTTTCTCAGGGCCAGGCACCCATGGAAACAGACTCTCACTTGGCAGGGACCAGCAGTCCATGGGGCACTGTAGGAATTTGCAAAATTCTTGCAGCTTGCAGACTCTTTTCTCTCTCATTATATTGGTGATTCTTTGGGTGGTTTTTAGTTTTACTTTGTCAGTCATACATTCAATATCTGTAATTTTCCTTGAAAATTATGTTCCTTTTCAAATATTTGCTCCTAAGATTCAGCAGGGGGTTATTAATTCTCAAATCCTTTATCTGGAAATATTAACTACAACCCCCAATTCTGGGAACTTTTCTGACTCAATAGAGATAGTCAGATGCATATGAGCAAACAGCACTTGGAACATAACCCATGTCTCACAGTTCTAGAGAGGTGAGTAAGGCATGCATGCACAGAGTAGGAAAAAAAAAACTCAGGGATACACATAGTGCCATCTGTTGAGCATAAGTTCCCTGGACATCAAGCATAGACGCATTGGTAGGATCTGGTATGCTTCAAGAGGAAAAATACAACGCAAAATGTGGGATGGATAGATCCATCTATTCTATACATAAGATCTTATATTGGTGGAAGAAGTATGGTATGGTGAGATAGGAAAATAGNGCTTTGTCAAAATCTGCCTTTTATAGAGAGATTGAGACATGGGACCCTCTTGTACAAAAGGGAACTGGTATAAAAACATGTCTTGCAGACATGAAAGAATTGTTTGGATTTGAATATTATCCTTAATGCTTTGTGCTTGTGTCTATTGCTTTTTAACTTTGTAACTGTAAGTAGCTGCCAGCTGACTTACTGTGTGACAGTGCTGTGTGAGCAGGATGTGTCTGAATCAATATTTGGTTAAGCCTGTAAAAATGCTGAACTCTATGTCTAGAATAAGGTTATGCAGCAGGTGGGAAGGTATATTTGGGGAAGCATAAAGGGGAACAATGATTGCTTTCATAATGATCATGGTATATTCCTTAAATTATAATGTATTTCTTAAAGTCAAATAGAAGCCAATAATAAAGCTGTTCATGTAACCCTGTCAAGAAAAACTCTAAGTATAAATAAACATGGCCTGAGCTATTCAGNGCCACTTGAGTGCAATACACTGATGGTTAGAAGTTTCCTTGTGCTGATGCCCCTTCCCTGTCTCAGAATGTGAAATTGAGCCGAGGCTGAACCCTGGCAGTGTGAGCCGTGAACAGGGAACTGTAAGTCCGTAAGTATTGGAACTGAATTGGAAAGGATTCTGTCTCAGGATCCTACAGACCTGTCAGGAGAGACCCTGGTTTTAGGGAGGGACAGGTAACCAAAGAACTTTTGAGAAATGTGTGCCCTATTCCAATAGAAATGGGACAGCGTTGTTCAAAGGAACCTGCTCTTTATGCAGATATTATTAAGCATATGGTTAAAGCAAAAGGTTTAAAAGTTTCTGCTATTCAAGTTATGGAATTTTTAAAGTTTATTCAGAAAGTTTGTCCTTGGTTTCCTACGGAGGGAACATTTGACCACACATGTCTGGGGTGAGTAGGCATCAATGTTTAAAACTTGGTACTCAGAACCTGGGAGAACTGAAATTCCTATTACTGCCTTTATGTTGTGGGATTTTGTTTACAATTTTATGACCCTTGTACAGGGGGAAGCCACTTTGGCACTCAAACATTTCACTGAGGAGCAAAAAGGGGAAGTTTTGCTGTGTTCCCTAAAAGGTTCTCAACTTAAACTGTTCACTTTAGAAGACAGTAAGCACAGGAGGAAGAAGAGGAAGATGGTCCTGAAAAGAATGAGCCAGGGGACACTTTAGATCCTGGGGACGCCTTTGACCTTGAGGAAAAAGCTGCAAAGTATCATAGTCCAGATTGGTGTCTTTGGGGTCCTCTTTATACAAATCTAATTGGGCTCCCAGAAGATTTAGGTCCTTTCCTCATGCAGCTGGATTTCAGGGTGCTCTTTACGAGGCCCAGCAGTTGGGTGAACAGTTGTCCTCTTTCCCTGTGATATTTGATAGTGAATAAGAAGACAGTCCATCTTGGAAACTATTCCTTATAAACCCTTGGAAGAAATAAGGCAGGCTACAGCAGACTAAAGGCTCACTTCCCAGTACATGGTTACTTTGGTAGAGGGGCTCAATGGCAGATAGATGACATCATANGACTGGCTTCAGGTGGCAAGAGCTTGCTTAACAGGAGGTAACTTCCTCTTATGGAAAGTAGAATAAGCAGAATTGGCTAAAAAGGAGGCTGCTAATTCAGCTAAAAGACTAGGAAGAAAAACAGGAAGTTACAGTGGTTGCATGTCTGACTGACAAAGGAAACAAAAAAACTGCCCAAAGCATCACCAGTATAACGAGAGAGAAAAGAGTCTGGAAGCTGCATATGTTTTGCAAATTCCTACACTGTCCCATGGACTACTGGTCCTTGCCAAGTGA
>LZPO01035112.1:0-11016 GCA_001675575.1 Neotoma lepida
AAAGAAAAGGAAAAAGGATTGTAGGAGCCAGAGGGGTCAAGGACACCACAAGAAAACTCACAGAATCAACTAACATGGCCTCATAGGGACTCACCGAGATGAATCAACAACCAGGGAACCTACTTGGGACTGACTTAGGCACTCTACATATGTTACAGTTGTGTAGCTTGGTCCTCTGTGGAACTCCTAACAGTAGGAGCATGTGCTGTCTCTGACTCTTTTATGGCTTTTGGGACCCTACCCCTTATAATGGGTCATCTTGCCCAGCCTTAATACATGGGGAGGTGCTAAGTCTTATTGCAACTTGATATGACATATTTTTTTTATAATCATGGAAGACATGTCCTTTCCTAAATAAAAACTAAGAGGAGTGAATTGGGGTGTGGGAACAGAGAGGGGTAAGGGTAAGGACTATGAGGAGAGGCAGGAGAGGAAATTGCAGCCAAGATGTAAAATAAATAAATAAATAGTTTATTTTTAAAAAGATATAGGATATACACTTCAACCTATCAGCACAGGAAAGGCCTTTCTGGATAGGACTGTTTAGTACAGGAACTAAGACCAACTACTTACAAAACGGACTTTAGTAAGAGTACAGTGAGTGAGTAACCATGGTTATGCTTGGCTGTCAGCCAGACTGTAAAGCAAGAATGGGAGGCACATGGTTGTCAGTATTTCCTAACAGACAATGACATTGAAATTCAGGACCTAAACAATAAACAATTAGTTGGTTGAATCTTGAGTCTTGTATCATAAAACTGAATTCATGCAAAGAGTCAATTGCTGCAGGGAGTTATGTCTGCTAAAGTTGCTTTGTGCCTGACCTTGGTTCAACAGACACTTGGGAATTGGCCCTTGTGCATTCATTTGCAGGGGCAACTCGTTTACTTTGAATTTGCTCCAAGGTCTTAAATCAGCTAATTGTGTAAAAAGCTGTCTTTGTAGCTGAGAATACTGTTATTTTCCTATGTCAGCCTGAACTATGAAAAATATCCTATTATCATTTCCACTCAGCAAAATTATACCGCTTAAGAAGAAATCATTTTCCTGACCATCCAGAGGTAAATGTGCCCAGTAGATGAAATATATTCATGAAATAAACACACAGACAGTGGGGGAGACACCCATAGCTGCTTTTAGTGAAGAAATGTAGTGGCACATGAGAAAAATTACAGATAGAAGCAAACAGTCATTCATAGGCAGTGGCCCCATAAGCCTTGCTTGACGAGGTTCCTCCATCAGACAGTTACTCATCTGGTGGGCTGACCTTATAAATATCAGTTGTCCTCTGCTGCATATTCTTAAAGTCTGTGACACAAAATTATCTAACAGACTTGAAAGGTAGTGAAAAATTCTCCATGATACAGGCTAACAGAACTATGTCTGCCAAACTAGCTATGATGGCTAATCTTGGTTGTCAACTGAACATTCATGGTAAAGAGAACAGCATTTGAGAAAAAGCTTCCATCAGATTAGCCTGTAGACATGTGTTTGGGGTATTTTCTTGACTGCTAATTGACATAGAGAGGCCCAGCCCACTGGGGGTGATACCAGCTCTGCATAGGTGGGTCTAGGCTGTACACAAAAAGGTGGCTGAACATGAGTTTGGGAGTAAGTCAATATTTGACATTTGAGTACTGTTTTTACTTCAAACATGTGCTATGAATTCCATGCCTTGGTTTCTCTCAATGATGATCTATCAATTGTGAAATAAGTCATTTCTTATCCCAATTTTCTTGTGGGCACGATGTCTAGCATAGCAACAAAAGCCACAATATAACCAAAATTGGTATTGTAAAACAGGGTGCTGCTATGATAGATCTGACTACATTCATTTGGAGGATTGAGGTGGTATTTGGAAGCTTGTCCTGTAAAAGCTATTGTGTGCTCAGAGCTTAAGGTGCTGTTCAGTGTATTCTATAAATTATGAGGAAGTCCAGAAGCAAAAACAGATGTTGTTCATTGTTGTAATTCTCCTAGGTTTGTTTGTATGTGAACCAATAAGGAAAGAGATGGAGTAGTGTGAATTGTGTCTAGGAAAAAACACACAATACCCTAAATATACATCTGTGAATTCAGATTCCACAAGTGGAAGGAAGATAACTTTAAAAATGGTTAATTTAGAAACCACATTGTGTGAGTGGGAATGATGTAATGCATGTGAGATCAAGATTTGGCACCAGAAACTCTGGCAAGAGGTAGGCATCATAAGCAAGCTCCTGGCAGGCCACTAGGCAGTTCAGATATGAGCCTAGCCCAGGATATATCTATGATATGCTATTGAACTAAATCAAAGCTGGTACTGATGCTCTAGGAAAGCAGCTCCAAGCTGTGAGCTCTGATACTGCAAAGTAACTGCCCAATGTAAGTATTTTTAAAAAATGGAACTTTGGGAATGGTTGTAGGATCATACTGCTCCTCCTAAGACATGAATTCTCTAGCCTGTGTGTTGATACCCACTTGCAAGAGGACTAGAGACTCCATGTGTAGCCCTGGCCTCAGTGACCACTTTCAGAATTGTAGGTAGGCCTACATAGGCCTCCTGTCAGCCATAGCCAGTAGCTAAGCTCAAAAGGATCTCCTGGACCTCTATCAGTGCCACCCTCAGGCTGCCACAGATGAAGGCCTTCACAGCACAGGTGGGTCAAGCCTGAAATATTGCGAAGTGTCCTCATTTGAGAAGATTTCCTAGTAGAACCCATTAGCCGCATTTCTGCAAAACAGGTGTTTCCTGCTTGGTGATATATCTGTTTAACATTTATATTAGTGTCATATTATAAGGAACATCTGTATGAATAAACTAAATATATTCAAAAGATAAATCTTGTGTGGACTTTCTAACTGCCTAATGCCTTACAGTTCATACACTTGAGCACTCTGCAAAAAAGATGGGGGTCATTTTGGTGCCTGAGCATCACACTTGGTGCCAAGAAACAGATTATTTGGCCCTTGCAGGTGAAGTGCATCCTGATGGTCAGGAATTCAGAACAGCAGGGATTCATTTAAATCAGCAAGTTACCCATGAAGCCTTGTCACAGTTTTAAGATGTGAAAGATGTTCCTTGTGGCTTATTTGAGAACAAATATTACACTGACACATTTCTCTCCTGAGTTATTTTTCTCTGTTTGATTTTTAACAGGCAAAGGACATTTCAATAAGGAAGATATAGAAGTGAAAGAGTGTAAGGAAGGTAGAGAGATGAGAGAGAAAGAGGGTATAGGTTCTTATGTTTATCAGGAGGCACTTAGGTAGATGTGACTCAGAAGGGGTGGACTGTTTTGGCCCAAGGCTTCCTTTTCTGTTGACTAGCTCCTTCCTGCTGATTGTATCTAACTCTTAGGGCTCGATGAGTATCTGACGTCATTGGGACACAGAGTGATGGAAGTTCATCTGTAGATCTTTCCAAGCTAGGGTTCACTGTAATTGCCTGATGTAAGATCACTCAAATATCTACATGTATTTTGACCATTTTATCCCCACAGCTCACATATCCTGCCAAAGGAGGGTCTTAATGTTATATGTTAGAATTTGAAGAATGGGTCTTACATTTGGAAGGGAGCAAAAGAAAGAACAGATGCTTTTAGAGATCAACAAGACAAAAAATTCATCTGTTCTTTCTTTTGCCCCCTTCCAAATGTATAGACCCATTCTTCAAATTCTAACATATACCATTAAGACCCTCCTTTGGCAGAATATAAGATCAACAAGACAATTCATACTACAGTGTGAACTCAGTTTTCTATGCTTGGCTAGATAGAATTTTGTGAGCTTTGCTGTGAAAAACTTCTCCTGGTAAAGAGGAAGAAGGAGTTCTTGTCATTTCCTCCTGCTCAGTGACCTCAGTTGTTTATTCATGAGTGTCTTTAAAAACCGAATGTATTAATAGAACTTAATTGGCCAACTTGATCTTACAGAATTATACCAAGCTGCTTCTGGCCTCAGAAAAGACAGATACATACATGTGAGTCTTTCACTTATCCGTGATGAATGATATTGGAGGTGGTAAAGATTAGGGGTGTTTCAGACACAGAGATAACAGGGTGAGTTAACTTTCTACCCAGTATTTACAAGATCTACGTGACACATGAGAAAAAAATCATTGAATTGAAAAAATAGTAAAGAATTTACAGGGAGCTGTAACGTAGGGTCAGGTACATTACTAAGATGTGAGTGAGGAATCATTAAGAGGCCCTGGTTACTTTTTGAAGAAAGTATTTAAGTTATTTTTGATTTTCACAGGATCTCACAGCTCAAAGACTGACCTTTTTTGAAGAGCCTTTGGAGTTTTAAAGAGGTTGGATATTTTAAAGAGATTGAATTTTAATGTGCAGAGACTGTTGGATTCTTCTTTTAAAAATTTGTGTTGATTCTTTGGGAATTTCATATCATGCACCCCAATCCCATTCATTCCCCAGTCCTTTCATGATCACCCTCTACCCTTGTAGGCTCCCCACAATAAGAAAAAGAGAAAGAAAATTTTAAAAAATAAAAAAGAAAGAGAGATCCAACATGACAGGTTTAGTTGGTGGGCTTTAGCCAAATTCTCAGGAAAGAAGCAGAGGGAACATAGGCTATATATTTAACGGTGTTTGTTGACAAGGAATATTCATTCTACCCATAGGTCAAGAACACTAGAAGGTCAAAGACACTTGTGTTTAATCCCAGCTCAGTGGGAAAACTTTGGATCCCACTCCTGGAAAGCACATGGTGTTTTAGGTGCAAGTTCACATATTCAGCTCCTTCTGTTTGCTATTTTGTGTTCTTCCCAATTACTTCATCTTGTTTCTCAGTGGATCCTATTAAAAAAATCAGTATCAATGAGCTACAAACTCCTCTATCAAGGATTTACATGCTTGTATCCTCACACTGAGGTTTCCATTTTTCCCTTTTATGATTTGATTTCCAGATTCTGTGGAATTTGCGTCAAGTTTCCAGGGATCAATACCAACTGAAGCATTCAAGCCCATCACATAAAGAATCAACCTATAGGGTCAATAATTTCTCTATATCTGTGTTCAGAGAAGCCATTAGAGTGCTAATGGGAAATTCTGATTATCACTGATGAGTAGAAAGTCCCCACTGAGGTGGGAAACATTATCTCATTGAGGAAGACACACTGTGCTACCATTGCACCTAGGCTGTATCAACAAAATTATTTCTCTGGGCTTTGTGGTCATTCAGCGTCATTCTCATGGTTGGTTACACCTTATGAATGTTATGACAACGCTGCCCATTAGTATGGCACTATATGTGGTGCTTCACAGGAAATAAGAAAGTCATTGACCTCCACAGGTAAGGAGGCCTTTTAAATTATTTTATATAAAAAAGAAACACAGAACAGATATCTGTGGGTCTAAGCTTATTCAAATCACACTGAGATGTCCCACCCAAACTAGATAACCCTTCTCCACCTCATGCTGTATATAATAAATGTACTGAGTTTCTGGGTTGCAAAGTTGGTTCCCTCCATCAGAATGAGCACAACCCACCCAGTTACAGATTCTCTATACAAGTATCTGTTGTTTCTTCAGTTTCTGTCACTTCTTTATTCCTGAGTCACCCAAGTAAGGTTTCCAGGACTCGGCCATGATGAACACAATACAGACCATTAGATTTGCCATGGTAGCTTGTTAAGAAACAGAAGCAGAAAACTCTTGGTCCTCCAAACAAAAATGGCAAGAAAGGATCATTGTTTATCTTTAAAACCCAATAAAGATCTGAAAGACCTTTTTTGACAAATACTAAACTACCCAGAATTTACCAGTGTAAAACTCCCATTTTATACTGTTCTTCTCATATAAGCGAACACTGTGGTTCTAAAACTTAGGGAATTGGCTAATGCTAGGTAGGATTCCATGAGAATATGTCACAGAAAATTTAGAGCTCCTTAGAGAAACAATGCATTTAAAATGGTCTTAGTATGATGATTATGAGTGTTTTCCACAATAGAGATTGATGGATGGCATTGGAGCCAAATCCAGACCATTCTTCTCCATTGCCACCATCCTGACTTCAAATTTCCTCCTCACTGCTTCATACACTTCATATTTCCTTCACGACAAAAGAGATATTATACAGTATTCACAGAGTGTCCAAGTAGCCTGGTGAATACTGAGGGCAAATGTACGGTGTTTCCAATTATACTATGGATTGGTAAGTTTCCCTTCATGATGTTGTTGTAAATTCTGATATAAATTTTATCTGGGCTGTTTGGAAAGTTTCTGGAATATGGATTCCCTATTTAGTTTGAATAATTTGATAATAACTATCAAGGTGCTGAGAAAGATGATGGTGGGAATAATGCCACTTTAAATTTGTAAGGAAAACAGTTTTTTATTTAGACACATCCTAAGCAAATATTACAATAACAAATCAGGCCTCACAATGCTTATGAAGTATAAGATATGATGTATATTTTGAGAAAATGGACATTTTTTAATCACTATATGTAAGAGTAGACTTGAGATATTCTCTTTTTCTTCAGGAAGCTCATTATCTAGAAATTATTTTATTACAATGTTATTCTTTTATTCTGAGACAGATGGGTAATAATATCAATTGTAATATTGTTTGTAAGGAAGAAACATATATTCTGAGATGTGCATCAATAAGGGTAAGGGGATTGTTAAATGTGTTGATATTTGCATTGAAATTAGGCTTCAACAGAACAGCATTGAAGTTGGAATAGGAGCAACTTTATGATTTGATGCTTCTGAATATCTTAGACATTATGATTGCACTTCTGAGGATCACTTATCTACTTTGTGATTTCTAGACCTTGGGCACCTTCTTTAGCTTTGGATCAGGACAGTCCTGTAATCGACGTGGTAATGTAAACATGCTATTTACTCAGAAAGCCTTGTAAAGTCTGATGGTGTCTAGGTTTGACTTGGGGCTTCAGATTTCCAACAGCTTCAACAACTCAGTATCTCCTGTTGTCTCTCATGAGAATCCTCCCTTTTCTTGAATCATCACAGTCTTAGAAGAAATAGTGTTGGTGTTAGCGATATCAAAAAAATGGTGTGTGCAATAAGAAATGAATTATGTATGAAACACTGCAAAAGTGTTGCATCCATTGAGTTATTGGTGTTACATTACCTCATTAAAAAATACAGACAATAGGTTTAATGTAGAAAGAATATAAAATGGAATTTCAAGAATATTTTGAAATTTGAGTTATCAAACATTTTAGAGTTTTAGAAAAACAAACTCATTCATCAATACTATTTACATCCTCAATTTTAATAATAAGACTGAGAAGCAAATTGCCATAGTATTTTCACTTGTACCTAGCACTAGAGGAAAGCTAAGAATAACCAATAGGAATGGAAACTCGGGCTAGAAAGGGAGGGATTGGTACATGCCATTTCAGCATGCTTCTTGGTCTTCAGGATCAGCACCATGGGTGTGGGTCTGTTACAATTACAGCATGCTTCAACACATTACTGCAAAATAGGGAAACATGGAGAAAGATTTAAAGGGGGGAGTTGGGGAAGGAAATATATGAAGTAACTGAAGCATGGGGGAGAGAGGGAGAATATCCAGAAGGAAAAGATAAGATGAGAAATTAGAGACATGATAGATAGATAGATAGATAGATAGATAGATAGATAGATAGATAGATGATAGATAGATGATAGATAGATAGATAGATAGATAGATAGATAGATAGATAGATAGAAGATAGATAAATAAATAGATGATATATAGATGAATAGATGAAAGTGCCAGACCTGTTCTGAATGAATTTTCAGTCATTCTGTGGAAATGCAGACTACAATAGGAATGGTAGAAACCAGTGTGGTTGCTTCTCAAAGAATTGTTCATATGACCTAACCTGCTCTGTAGACAGCATGGACAAATGACAATGTTTATTAAGAAAAATTTGAGTGCACCAATATTCTAGAGACTATGCATATTATCTTAAATTTGTGACAAATTAACATCATTTGAAGAATATATAAATGAAACATATATTCATACAGTGAAACATTTTACATATAAGAAGAGGTATTGATACATGCCACAGTGATAATGACTTTAAATTATTAAATCCAATAGTAAATCAATACATATAATGAAGTTCTACATCATTTTAATTTTATGTAGGTAGCATTATAATGTTTTACTGAGATATATGTGAGATAAAGTGAATATTTCAATGTTTTATGTCATATTTAAAAGGTTATATATATCTTCATTGATGATATCCAGTAACACAATATTTCCATTAATTCTAAAGATGCCTCATATTTATGCTCCACAATTCTCCTTTGTCCATTTCAATGATCTGTATCTTACCTTATGGATTTTTGTGTTCTCAAAATCATGCTTAGAGAAAATCACTCTTGAAGTCTTGTTATGATCAGTGGAAAATAAGAAGATATTTGTAATGAAGATGCAGGTGCATATGCACTGTTAGTTGCTCCAGGAGAAGGTAATCCCCATTTGTGAGGATCAAGCAGCCATGGAAATCAAAGTATTGATGGTAATTATGCCTGCTGTGTTGTTTTGTCTTGGTGTTGGGAGGATTTAAGATGAATAACACTGAGATGTCCTGTCCTATCCTGAGCAATTTACACATGCTTCTCCTGTCATTTCACAACTCCCCAACAGTGGCTCACACACTTTAATGGTTAGCAGAATAGTCCTAGGGTCTAGAGCACACTTCAAGGATTGTCAGAACATATACAAGACCTAGAGCTCAACCAGACAAAATCCCAGCAGGAAGGAAAGGAACTGCACAAAAAGTTCCACCACTAGTCAGGAACTGTGAGTAAAACAGTAAGAGCTAATACCTCTTATTTCTGCTTTTCAGTTTCTCTAAAAAATATTACATGTATTTAAAAATTATCCTCCACTATATCTCCTATAGTCAGCAATTTCTCAGGTAGTGTACAGTTATAGAATAGATAGGTATCATATATTGTTTCCATGATCTGAGGAAGCCACCAAATGCAATAAGCAATAGATAAATCAAATATGGTGTCTCTTGCCATGTGATATGATAGAACTTGAGAATATGAGGAAAATGTGACAGTCATTATTGTGGGATAACCTGTCAATGGTCTCACTTTTCAATACTGGTGCAATGGAAACTACCTTTCATCAGGACTCTTATGAGGAAAAACACTCAACCAAATATAGTAGTGAATTATCTACACTGACAAAAGGAAATGGTGGGTGCTAAGGTAGAGGGAGGTAGAGAAGTGGATTATTGTTCAGCATCCAGAGCTACCTCAAAGAGAAAATCCTTCTGAATATTTCTTTGTGGTTCTTGCAAAACAATCTGTGTGCCCCTGAGTCCATTAGGATGTATCTTGAAAATGGTAAATATAGGAACTTCCAGTTGTGTGTTACCTCAATGAAGAGTAACAGATAAGATGGTGTTTTTAGATGGCAGTTCAATTTAATAGCTGCCATCTAAAACCAGAAAGATTCATGAGACTCCTCACAGCACACTCACTCATATTTCCTATTATGGTTCAGACTTGAACATCACTTTCCTCTTTGGGGGTCACTGTCTCTGTCTCCTAAAGATTCTTGTGAGATACAACTGTGCTACACACTGACAGGGAAACAGAGCATCCCAGGGTCTGTGTTCTTACAGGACACAACCTTAGCTGTGAACGATACACAAAATAGAATGCACTGACTAACCCCACACCAAGGACGGTAACCAAAACCTCCCATTCTAAACTGTGAGGGTACAACACCATACAGCTCTTCCAGAAAACACAATCAGCAAGCAAAATGTCAGATATAATGTGATCCAAAGCCTACAGGATGGCTATCTAACATCCTTTGACAAGGTCATCAAATTCAGATCCCTGCTGTCAACTGAGGCAGCCCAGGTTCAACCTTCCAGCATCAGGTTGAAATCATATCTCAGAAAGAGCCTGAAGTCCCAGTGCCTGGAGGCCTAATCCAGTCACCAACACAGCCAATCAAATGGAGGGCTGGATTGAAAGGTGGGGACAACTGTCTATATATTTGGGATTTGAAAGCTGAGTGAGGTATTGCTGGGTCAGATCTTGGGTCTTCAGCAACTTCCAAGGAACTGAGTCTGTGTGTGGACTGAAGCAGCATAAGTCATCACAGGTGAGGCTCTGTCTGTGCCAAGGCAGAATGGGAAGTGATCCTGGAGGGGAGCCTTAAGAGACTCCGTGGAGAATCAGGCAGAGCTCCCTGAAAGAGAATATATTCTGAGGCTCAGCAGCCCTTCTGTGTGTAGGTGGAGGGTGAAAAAGGCATAGAAGGATCCAGATCTCTCATCCCCCAGGTCCAGGTTTGTATAGGTTCCCTGTAAGTACAAGTCTGGGTCTGTCCACAGAGAGTGACAGGAGTAGCCGTCATTGTCACCTCCTGGGTAATAGAAATTGCTTCTTGCACATAATTCTTGGGTAAATCTGTTTTCAGTTGACCTGTGCAGATGTAGTAGAAGGATGCATGTCCCTATCCAGGTCTTGTGGTCAGTGTCGTTTTAGAGACCCAGCAAAACCTGAATCTGAAGTCCCATTAGGGGCTTGCTTTTGTACTTCATTTGCACTTGTTGACCTGGCTTCCTCTGGTTTTCCCATTTGACACCATTCTCATTGAGGTAGTATGTGGAGAGTTTGGTTGCATGGTCCCAATTGTAAGAGAAGAGAAATAATACCTGTGATTCTTCCCACATTATTATTATTATTATTATTATTATTATTATTATTATTATTATTATTATTTGGTTTTTCAAGACAGAGTTTCACTTGCTGTCCTGGAACTTGCTCTGTAGACCAGGATGGCTTTGAATTCAGAGAGATCTGCCTCCCTCTGCCTCCTGAGTGTTGGTTAAAAGGCATGCACCACCACTGCCTGGCCTTTCCCACATTCTTTATAGAAGACGTTTCTCAAAGTTTTCACTTAAGAAGGGAGGTCTTCAATTCGATTCCATTGGTCCACATGTCTGTTTTTATGCCAGTACCAAGCTGTTTTTATTACTACAGCTTTATAATAGAGCTTGAAGTCAGGGATCGT
>LZPO01035112.1:11726-25762 GCA_001675575.1 Neotoma lepida
GGAGGGAGGAGAGGGGGATCTGAGGTTGGTATGTAAAAGGAGTGGAAGATCTTTTTAATAAAAAAAATGCGTTTTTTAAAAAAAATAAGAAGGGAGGGTACAAGACAAGCCCATTACCCACTATATATTAGAAAGGTATATAATGCCATGCGGTCCCAACTCTTGGGCTCACATTGAAATTTGGAGCCGATACCACATAACAGATATTTTGCTTGGTATAAATCATGAGTCAATGACATCCTCAGTCCATGGTTGTTTTTTGTTTGTTGTTGTTTGGGAGTTTTTTGTTTGTTGTTTGTTTGTTTTGCTTCTGGTCCTCAGTGTGTGTGGAGATCTTTCTTAAATAACATACACTACACTTGAAGTTTTCCCTGCTATAATTCTGGGCATGTGTTCTTCATTTTGCATTGGACCTAATAATTACCAGTGGTTGATTAATTTCAAACATATCCTAAGCCTTTTCTACAATCTTTCAAAAAGCAATTGGAAGAACAGTTGAAAAAATATTATTCACCACAGATGGATTAATTTCTTAGGAAGGAGTAAGAAGATATTTTAAAAATACTGGTGTGGTCACATCTCCATTTCTCTTCCCTCTCCAGGTCCCTGAGACATGACACCTGCTGTCTTCCTGGCCATCCTGTGCTTTGGAGTGGCCTCAGGTGCTCCAGCACTTGATCCCAGTTTGGATGCTGAATGGCAGGAGTGGAAGATAAAATACAGAAAATCATACAGCCTGGTTGGTAAACTGGAAATTGTCCAGAAGAACCCCAGAGTGAATTACCATTGCTGTTCCAAGTGTCCAGGCACATTAGAAGCCGTATACCTCACCCTTCACTGAAACATTATCTAATCACATTCATTGTGAGCACAGGGGGGCAGATTCACTTTTCCTCAGTATGTGGAGAATGTGTGCTACTGTGTCCATAGCCCCCTCTCTTTGACCTCTGTTCACTGCAGCAGCAAGTCTCTTTGATAAGATTTTTCCAGAGTTTAGTTAGAAAGAAATCTCGTTCATTACACTCATTTCCAGAAAGAAGAAGGACGGAAGAGAGCAGTATGGGAAAAAAATATGAAGATGATCAAAATGCACAATGGGGAGAATGGCCTGGGGAAGAATGGCTTCACCATGGAAATGAACGCCTTTGGTGACATGGTGAGTGTGACATGGGTTGCTTCACACTGTCTTTTCTTCNGTTTGTTACAAGCAGTCTTTTTGTTTGGGGTGGTTTTTTTTGGTGTGGTTTGTTTGTTTGTTATTGCTTTGTTTTTTTTTTAATGTTATTTTCCTGGAAGACTGGTAAAGAATACAGAAAATCGATGACTGATATTCCGGTTCCGGCTGCCATGACGGCGAAAAGTGTCCAGAAACCTCTAGCTAGTGATTTCTCCGATTTTGTGGATTGGAGAAAGCAAGGCTATGTGACTCCTGTACGGGACCAGGTAAGACAGTGGCACATGCTCATATTCTTAAACCATTTTGAAGACAAAATACTTGATGTCTATGTGTGTATATTGAGTATGGAGAGATGTGCAGTTCATTTTTTCTTCTGTGAAAGCTTCGTACATTTACACAATGGATATTTATCCTAGCAATTCACCCCCCTCTCTAAATCTCTCTCTCTTTTCTAACTATTGTCTTCTACCATATCTGTCTCTGAAATTTATTTCTTCTTTAGTTGTCATTAATAACCCAAAAAACCAGTAGTTTCTGCTCAAATGTTCATGTGTGTGTGGCCATTGACTGGGACATGTGCAAACTGCCAGCAGTCATGTGCTCTAGGAGAGTACCAGCCCTCCCTAGACATCTATCAACTACTAGTACATTTTCATAAATTATTATCTGTCTGTGTTGTTGCTGGGGTTGGTATTTGTTTGTGTATTGACAATCTTTACTTCCCTGTTCAGGGTAGCTGTGGTTCTTGCTGGGCTTTTGCTGCAACTGGTGCCATAGAAGGACAGATGTTCTGGAAAACTGGCAACCTGACCCTTCTAAGTGTGCAGAACCTCGTGGACTGTTCTAAACCTCAAGGCAATAATGGCTGTAGTAACGGTACTGCATACTATGCCTACAAGTACGTTTTGGAGAATAAAGGTCTGGAGGCTGAGGCAACCTATCCATATGAGGCAAAAGTAAGTATATTTTCTATACTACTATCATTTCAGGCAGCAGAGGCAAGGGGCAATTGCAGGAATAATCAGGACTCATATTGGAAGGCAGATTTGCTGCACACCATCAGTGGTCTTGTTAGAGTATCAGTCTTTGCACAGGTTTCTTTTTTATTAAAAGATTTTCTGTTTTACATAACAACCACAGAACCCCCTCTCCTCCCTCCTCCCGCCCCCTAGCCTTCCCCATCAACCCACCCCCCTATTCCCACCTCCTCCAAAGCAAGGTCTCCAAAGGAAAGTCCCCAGAGCCTGGTACTTTCAGTTGAGGCAGGTCCAAGACCCTCCTCCCTGCGTCAAGGCTGCGCCTGTTGTCCCACCATAGGCACTGGGCTCCAAAGAACCAGCTCATGCACTAGGGATGGATCCTGATCTCATTGCCTGGGGGCCCCCTAAACAGTTCAAGTTAAGCCACTGTCTCGAGTATCCCGAGGGCCCAGACCCAGCACCATGGGGGCTCCACTGCTATTGGTCCCACAGTTCATGCGTTTCCGCTAGTTTGGCGGGCATCTCAGTACATTTTCCCATCATGATCTCCATGTCCCTTGCTCATAGAATCTTTCCTCTCTCACAACAACTGGACTCCTGGAAATCAGCCTGGTGCCTGGTTGTGGATCTCTGCATCTGCTTCCATCTGTCTCTGGAAGAGGGCTCATGGGGGCTCCTCAGTTATTGGTCGACAGTTCATGCATCTCCACTAGTTTGGCTAGCCGTCTTTGTACACCTTCCTATCATGATCTCATTGTCCCTTGCTTATAGAAGCTCCCTCTCTCTCCCATGGATTGGACTCCTGGAGCTCGGCCTAGTGCCTGGCTGTGGATCTCCACATCTGCCTCCATCAGTCTCTGGATGAGGGCTCTATTAGGGTATTCATCCATGTGAATACTCACTGGAGTATGACAGTTCAGGCTCCCTCTCGATTATTTCCAGTGGTCTAAGGTGGGGTCATCCTTGCGGATTCCTGGGAACCTCCCTAACATTCTGTTTCTCCCTATTCCCATGATGTCTTCATTTATCATGGTATCTCTTTCTTTGCTGTCTTACTGTGTCCCTGTTCCAACTCGAACCTCCCGTTCCCCTATGCTTTCATCCTTCATCTTTTTTTGCACAGGTTTCTAATGTGGTAGTTGCCATATAGCTGTCCCTGCCTCTATGCACAGAGAATATACAAACCATACCACATATAATGGAGATTTCTCCCTGTGAAAATGTCTTACAGACTTAAAGACCAGTGAGGTGTCATTGAAGACATGAGAGTTGATTTTCAGTTCCAAATCTCCCAGTAACATTTCACTTTGCTGGGATGATTTATAACAGTCCAGACATGGGGATGCTCAGCTGCAAAGTGCAGGGTTATGGTTCTAATGCATACTCCCCAGGAGGTGGGTGGAAGTAACTGAGCCTCTTATCTCTTTACCTTTTAAGGAAGGACCCTGCAGGTACCATCCTGAGAATTCTAGTGCTTATATCACAAATATTGTGTCCCTCCCAGCAAATGAGGATTACCTACTGATTGCTGTAGCATCTATAGGGCCCATCTCTGCTGCAATTGATGCTTCCCATGATTCTTTCAGGTTCTACAAAGGAGGTAAGTGTATTTCCCCCTAGATATGAAAACAAGTGACATCCCCATGCCATGCCATGTTCATGAAATGCTGTTTATCTATAAAATTATATGTGACTTCAGGTTTCTGGATTTTCCTCTCCACACAATAATACTGAGTTCTATCTTCAACTGATATGACCCTCTCATGCAAATACATCATATTTTATAAAATTTATTATTTAGCTTATTTTAAAACTATCCTCAATTTGGTGGGTGTTTTAGATTTTTATGGAAACTGTACATATGAAATCAAATTCTTAATAAGCTTCTTGAATTGAGTAATTTCAATTCAGTGAGTTTTACTTGGCATGAGCTTCTAGTTTAAAAATTGAAGGTTCTAATTAGTCATCTTATTTGCACCTAAGCAACTGTTTATCAACAAATCTATGCTTATTTTGGTTACTTCAGTTTTCTGTGAAACTATATGTATATTAGTATATTAGTATTCTCAATAACAATTCATTCAACTCTTAAGTCTGTCTGTAGCTTACATCATTTCTGGGATCTTTGAAAATGCATACCTATTGTTGGTGGCAGTGGTCACTGTCAGGTGTCCTGGAATCTCACATCAGGTTCCATTTTATTTTTCAGGTATTTATCATGAGCCAAACTGCAGCAGTTATTTTGTGAATCATGCAGTTCTGGTGGTTGGCTATGGATCTGAGAAAAATGAAATAGGTGTTAGTAACTACTGGCTGATCAAGAACAGGTATAAAATACCAAAAAAAAATATCTATATTTGAAATTCTAGTGACTGGAGAGATGGTTCAGTGTTTAAGAGCACTGTGTGCCCTTCCAGAGGATTCATGAAGGGATTATCTCTTGCAGTCAATGTTTGAGCATACAGCCTAGAAAACTTTGTCCCACTTAAGTTGAACAAAGTCTGTTTTTATTTTCCCATGTACATGTATGAGGTATATGTACATGCATGCATACTTGCATGTCTATGAACACCTGTGTGTGAGAATGCACATGTGTAGAGGCCTGGTGTTAGTATCAGTTGTTTCTCAATCATTATCCAAGTTCTATATTGAGGCAGTGCCTCTCACTGATTGAGGAGTTCACTGCTCTGACTAGCCAGCTTGTTGCAGGTATGTCCTTTGTCCATATCCTGAGAACTTGCTATAGGGACACCACAATGTTAATCTGGCTTTTAGATGACTCTTTACATTGACCTCTAACCCTTAATCTCTGAGCTCCCCTACACCATAAACAACCTACTCACAATGTGTTATAACATTTCCATTCCATCACTGGTTTCTTGGGTGTCAATGTCAATGTGCCATTGCTCTTCTAAAATCTGACATGTGTGTTAGGACTGAACTACCTTTTCTCTCCTGTGGTCCTCACAGTCCTGTATGAGGTGCCTCCTAGTACTCAGGAGTAGACCCTCAACTTTCTGTGATCCTTCTGTTAAGTTGGCTTCTTGTCAGTTATTGTAAGAAATCAATCATTCATTGATCTTCCTACTAAATAAAAAACATGCTTTCTTTCAGCTGGGGTGAAGAATGGGGCATAGAGGGCTACATGAAGATTTCCAAAGATCGCAACAACCACTGTGCAATCGCTTCATATGCCACCTACCCTGATATATTCTGAGCTGACTGGTGGCCACAAGCGAGGACTTGGCGGAGAAAGTCTTCAATGGAGGACTTTCCACTTCACAGTGCTTTTGCTGAGCGTGTTCAACAGTTGAGTTCCTGAAGAGCTACATTGCAATGTGGATTCTGGGACCTTCTCACTCTCTTTCAACATGGCACCTACTGTAACTGATGTGTCTTTATGACTCCTGCAGCAACTTGATTTTCAATGTTGATGGCTATGCAAATGGTGTCTTTAAAAAGATTAAATTCAAATATAATTTCTAGCTTCTCTCTGTGTTTTGAAGTGATTTTTTGTGGCCAAACATGTACCTTATCTTGAAGACAGCATTGTGTGTGGTAATGCAGTCTAAGAGAAAGAGTGCATGGCTCTTATGTGATGGTCTTTATTCTGTTTTGGTTTTGGTCTGCTTACAGGCTTCTATATACCAGTAACCTTTTTCTGAAAGACTTTATAAACATTTCTAGATTTGGTATTTTTTAATCAACATTAATCTACCCAGTTTAATTCTCTGTGAAGTGTGATTGCACGATGTACTGCTTCACTGAATTGGACTGAGCTGTAACTCTCCTTTATCCAGTATCTCAACCCTGTACTACATTCCCAGTTACTGTGTCAAAGACATCAATATCACATGTCTGCAGTTACAGAACTGTGATTCAGGTGACACCTTCAGAATCTTCAGTGCTTCAATACACAAGAGTGCCAAGGGAGGCATTTCAATATAGTCAGCCATAGTCGCTGTCCTATTCTATTACGGATTAGTGTTGTTAAACCTTGAACTTACTGTCTGATGCCCTGAACTTTTCCATAATAATGCCTATGACAAAGTTCAGTAAGTATGAAAAAATAGTGTATGTATGTATGTATATACAAATTTACATATCTTTATATATAGTTTGTATACATGGACACAAACATTGAGTGCTGTTCTTAGCCTATATCCCCAGCAGACAATGAAACACTGGCTTATGCAGATTTGACCCCAGCTTCTTAAAGCCTGTGTCTTTCACAGCCCTTTATTGGAATTAAACTTAATTAAATGGTGTGGGAGCTAAGGTGGTTTCTAAATTGCTTTGCCTTTGAATTTTATTTAAGCCTTTTATTTAACTGAGGCATAACATTTGTCCTTCCTGAAGCACATATTGAATTCAGTTTACATGTACAATATGCACTAAATTGACACAATCAGTGTAATTGCTGTTGAAATATATTCAAATACTAGAATTTCTATGTGTCTTCAAAATCTTCCTGTAGACGTCTGGAAGTTTCTAGTTACTTGTGCTAGGCTGTAGCAGAGCAGGTAGCTAGNATATCCTCTATTCTCCCTTTAGTT
Organism: Neotoma lepida; assembly: GCA_001675575.1. Classification (NCBI taxonomy): domain Eukaryota; kingdom Metazoa; phylum Chordata; class Mammalia; order Rodentia; family Cricetidae; genus Neotoma; species Neotoma lepida. The sequence goes on from LZPO01035112.1 coordinate 18,440, forward strand.
GAATTTATCAAACATTATCCACATTATTTGGGTCTTCCCTTCCCCTTTCCTTCCAATTTCAGTGAATCCTCTTCCATTCCTATTTTACTCTCTGCATCTATACGTCTGGTCTTTTTATCTTGAGTGAGAACAGTGAAGTTTCATTGTGGCTAGGATGGCATGCATAAGAGCTGCAGAAGATCAAGTCAGCCATGATCCCAGAATGGATGGGAGGGGCTAAAATGAATTTCTAACCCTATCTGAGAAACTATTAACCATTGATGGCTTATGGGGGAAAGGGGGATCATATTTGTTCAGAGAAGTGAGCCCTAAGAGGCTACCTATACTCCACATGCAATAAGGGAACTCAGTAGGTAATAAAAACATTTTTAAAATTAGGATAACAGATGAAGTCTGGAAGAAAAGGAGCTAGGGAGGATATGGTGGGGGGGTTAGAGAAGATGGAATGGTGAGTGAGTTTGATCAAAACACATTATATGCATGTATGACTATTAAAGAGAATCATTTTAATTTAATATTTTTAAAATATAAAAAAATCAATGAGACCAAAATTCATTTGAAAAAAAATTAACAAAATTGGTAAATCTTTAGCCAAATTAAAGAGAATGAGAGAAGACCCAAATTAATAAAATTGGAAACAAAAAAGGAGATATCACAGCAGATCTAAATAAAATCCAGAACAATCATAATGGTATATTTTTAAAATCTCTAATTCATTAAATAGAAAAATATGAAAGAAATGAATGAATATCAAGATATAAGCCAAACATAAAACAAAAAAATATAAATGATTGAGCAGAGCCAGCAATGAGATTGGAGCAGTAATAAATGCCTAACATAAGTAAGTCAGTCTACCCCTCCACACAAAAACACCCAGATCCAGATGGACCCACTGCAGACTTTCCAAGAGCTTTAACGAATACTATTATTATTCAAGTTATTATCAAAGTAAAAAGTTTTTACTTTTTCTTTTTTAAAATTAAAACATAACTACATCATTTACTCTCTTCCCTTTACTCCCTCAAACTACCATGTCCTTCACCCACTCATCCCTCTCCAATTCAAAGCCCTAGCTCCTTGATTGCCAAACTATTTATGAAGCCAGTATTATCCTGGTACCAAGCCAGATCCAGATTCAAAAACAACAACAGCATCAGCAGCAAAAAAAATTAGCCACAAAAATTCAAAAATTTATTGATAAAATACTGGCAAATCTAATTCAAGGACATATCAAAAAGATGATTTATTGTGACAAAAGTGTCTTCATTCCAGAGATTCAAGAGTAGACCACCATATAGAAATCAACAAATATTACCAATCATATACATTGACATGAGAGAAATTATGAGACCTCTCTTTGACAAAAACCCAACATTTTATGATAAAGTAATGGTGGGTGTACACTTAAACACAATAAAGGCCGTATATATCACGCTTGCAGTCAACACCATGAAAAATGAAGAAAAACTCAGTTTCACTAAGATCAGGAACAAGAGAGGGGTGAATACTATCTCCACTCCTATTCAATATAGTGGTTGGAATCTTAGCTAGAACGGTAAGACAAGAGTAGGAAAAAAGGGATATAAGGTATGTGCATCCAAATTTCATCATGCAATGCTGGTTGTTGATGAGGTTCATAGGTCTCATAGCTAGGTAGGACATTAGGTGCCTCCTTCCTTTGGAAGCTTTCATGGAGCCTTCTGGTGCCATGAAATTTACTCCTCAGGGAGGGGCCATTCAGGTCAGTTTCAGATCATGAGTCTTTGGGACCATGTGTATTGTGCCTTCAGCAATAGAGATTACTTTGGTAGTAACCAGTGACTTTCTAATTGGACATAAGACTTGCTCAATAAGAGGGATGCCATGCCTGGTATTGGAAATCTAGGTAACTATTCAGTGCTAGTGAAATCCTGCTTACAGAAGGAGAAGAATCTACAACCAATAATTGACTAATCCAGCATAATCCCTTACCATAATATGTAAACATTTGTCCTTATACTCACAGGTAAGTATGGGTGTCACCCCTCATCAAGAAAATTTGTCAAGGCATGCACAGGCCCATCTGATGCCACACAGCTCAGGTGGGTGAAAGACACCAATAGGGCAGCCTGATCCTCATGGTCTGGCCTGCCTAAGGCATCCACAGGCCATGATGATGAGAAAAGCATGGTGGAGAAATGAGGGAGAAAAAGAGGTGGAATGGTGCATGTGCTATGGCAGTTCTGAAGAGGAAAGGGCAGTTAGGAATGGACTGACGTTGGCGGTATGCTTGCCACCCAGGACCAGGGAGACATCCAGGCCTGGGATGCTGCCTAGGGCCATGTCTGTGTCCATGGTCCTACAACACAGTTAGGGTTTGTGTTGATGTCCATGACCCATGTTGTCACCAAGGCCACAGAGATGCTAGGGTCTGGGCCACCACCTATGGCCATTTTGGTATCCAAGGGCCTTGTTTCCACCAGGTCTATGTAGATCTGATGCTGCCACCAGGGGACATGATGACATCCAGGCCCGAGCTGCTACCAGGGGCCATGTCTGGGTCCGTGGCCCTGCAGCAGCCAGGATCTGTGTTGATGTCCATGGCTTCATTAACCATTGAAGGCTGTGTGGATGACCAGGGTCTTGTCAGACACCTGAGTCCATGTTGGTGGCCGAGGGCCATGCTGCCAAAGGGGCCATGCTAATCTGGATGGCCTGTACAACCACCCAGGGCCATAGTGATATCTGAGCCCAGGCTATATGGAGGGCCATGCCTGGATCCTTGGCCCTATTGTATCCAGGGTCTGGGTTGATATCCATGGCTCCTGATATCATCAAAGACCATGCAAATACTGGGGCCTGAGACATCACCTCAGGCACATCACAATGAACTACAGGCAATGAGTAAAGCTGGGAGTATGAGAGGTGGTCCTCCCTGAAGAAGAACACACAGACTGGTTATCCAGTGCCAAAAACTCAGCTCAGAAATCATAAATACAAGTCACATTATTTGGACTCAACAGGTTACACTTAGAATATATATGTGTAAACAAGTACATAATGCACATGCATTAATAGTTAATGAAAAAAAGCCATAAATTTGAAAGAGAGTGAGCAGGGGTACATAGGAGGGTTTGGAAGAAAGCAAGGGAAAGAGAAATGTTGTAATTAGATTGCAATCTCAAAAGCAGAGGGATACAAATAGGAAAAGAAGACAAATCAGTCCTGTTAACATAAAATATTATCCTATACATAACAGATTCAAAAGGTTCTACAAAATACTCTTAGAACTGATAAAGACATTTAGCAAAGTGGCAAGATTTAAAGTTAACACACACGAATATCTAGCCTCATGTACCAGTGGAAAACATACTACAAAAGAAATCAAATAAATAACCCTATTTATAGTGGGCACAAAATATGCAATACTTAGGAATAAATTTAATTAAGTAAATGAAAATCATCTACAGTGAAAACTTGAAGAAATGGCAAAGAACAATGAAGGAAGGCACCTGAAGATGGGAAGGCCCTCCATGATTGCGGATTAGCAGAATCAATGTGAAAATGGTCCTCCCTGCAGAAACACTCTACAGATTCAGTGCAACCACAGTAAAAGTTCCACCTTTATTTTTCTCAGATGTGTAAAACCACAACCAAAATACTTATATGGTTGCACAAAGGACCAAGATAGCCAAAGCTTGTGGACCAAAAGAACACTGTGAGCAATATCACCTTACCTGATTTCAAGTTATATCACAGAGACATAGAAAGTCAGAAGCTGACAAATAACGGCCAAAAACAAACCTTCTCTCAATCTTTTGTTTTTATAAATGAAGTGTGTTGGGATTCAGCCACACCAGTTCCTTCACTCTAGTCTGTAGCTGGTTTTAAGTAGGGCATTGTTAAGAGATGCATCAGGGCTAATATGGACCTTTATAGAGAGATATGCTGCCCCCTGGTGTATGTTGTTTGCCTTGCTTTAAAACATAAAATATGATACAGTGATTGGAGTAGAGGATTTGTACTCATACAGAGTCATCTGAAATGATACATTGACAACAAAGTTTGGACAATCAGTAGTCTGAAGGCAAATCTACACCTCTTTTTCTGCTCCTCCAAATCCAATCTCCCCAGTATCATCCCTGGTACTGCAACAGAACACCTGCAGCAGCCTTCCTCCCCTCCGACCACATTTCCTTTGGATCCCACAGACCATTCCCTCTTAACATACCTCTCCCACTTGCTGCTTTATCCCAGCCCCCAACTACATCAAGCACTTCCTGCTAACCCACAGACCACTCATTCCTGGGAAACAGGTAAGCTGACTNTAGATCTTCACCCTTGCTTCTGTTCCTCTAGATCCAAGCCCCCAGTTTCATCCCCAGTGACAAAGCAGACCCTCTGTGGTGACCTCCCTTCACTGTCTCTCCCCATTCCAAGGAATCAAAATAAGCAGATCCTGATTGAACATTCTGTTCTCCTCCCTCCTGTGAAACCCTTCAGACCCCTACTTATCCCGATTCCTAAGTGTCAGCTCCCAATACCCAGAAACACATTTACCTAGAACCCCCAGTAGCCACAACTATCAGCTCCAAGGAAAAATCTCTATCAGGGAACACACAGTCATCACACTCTCCGAAAACACAGAGANGAAACAAGAACTAAGGAACAAAATACTCACGAAACAAAAACCAAGGAACAAAATACCCACTCAACAACAAATCCAGAAATCAGCACCTAGGCATGTAATTATCCTAATCCCAGATCCCTAGATGCTAACATAAAACACAATCAATGACAGCCATGGAAATATGTCTCCACTAGAGCCCAGCTATCCTACCACAGCAGCCCTTAATATTCCAACATAGCTGAAGCAGAAGAAAAAGACTTTAAAATGACCTTTAGGAAGATGATAGAGGTACTTAAAGATGAAACAGGAAAAAATTCTTAAAGAAATGCCGTAAAATACAAACAAAAGTTGGAGTAAATGAATAAATCCCTTAAAGAAATCCAAGAAACATACACACAGAGACAAACAAAACAAAACACAAATATAATAACAACAAACAATCAACAACAACAAAAACAGTGGAAAGAAATGAATAAAACTGTTCAATACCTGAAAATGGAAATAGAATCATTCAAGAAAATACAAACTGAAGAATTCTGCAAATGAAAAATTTAGGAATTCAAGCAGAAACTAGAGTCAAACTTCATCAAAAGAATTCAAGAGATGGAAGAAAGAATCTCAAGTATTGAAGCTATGATAGAAAAAATGGATATACAGGGCAAAGAAAATGTTGAATCTAAAAAAGTTCCTGACACAAATCATCCAAGAATTCTAAGACACTATGAAAAGACCAAATTTAAGAATAATAGGAATAGGGGAAGAAGAATCTCAGCTCAAAGGCCCAAAACATATTTTCTTTTATTTACTCATTTTATATACCAACCACAGATCCCTTCTCATCCCTCCTCCCATTATTCCCCCCCACCTTCCCTCCCCCACCCCTCATCCCCTCCTCCAACAGGGTAAATTCTCCTATGGGAGGACAGCTAAGCCTGGTATATTCAGTTGAGGCAAGACCAAGCCCCTCCCTGCTTTATCAGGGTTGAGCAAGGTGTCCAAGCCTAGGTAATGGGATCCAGATAGCCAGCTCATGCCAGAGATAAATCCTAATCACATTACCAGGGGTCCCTCACACAGATCCAGCTATACAATTGTCTCCCATTTGCAGACGATCTATTCCAGTCCCATGCAGGTTCCACAGCTGTCCACTTAAAGTTAATGAGTTCTTATGAATTTGGTTCAGTTTTCTCTGTAGATTTCCCTATCATGATCTTGACCCCCCACCCTTGCTCATATAATTCTTCTTCCCTCTCTTCCACTGGACTTCTGGAACTNGGCCTGGTGCATTGTTGTGGATCTCTGCATCTGCTTCCATCACTTACTGGATGAAGCCTCTATGATGACAGTTAGGGTGTTCACCAATCTAATTACCAAGGTAGGCCAGTTCAGGCACCCTCACCACTGTTGTTAGTAGTCTAATCTGGGGTTGTCCTTGCAGACTCCTGGGAATTTCCCTAGCACCAAGATCCCCTCTTACATCATAATCTCTCCCTCTATCAAGATATTTCCTTCATTGCTCTCCCACTCCAACCCTCTCCCAGCTCGTCCATCCCATTCCCTCATGTTCTCATCCCTCATTCCCTCCTCTCTATCCCCCCATCCCCAGTTTACTCATCAGGATCTCCTCTGTTTCCCCTTCTCAAGGTGATCCAAACATTCCTCTTAGAGTTCTCCTCGTTTCCTAGCTTCTCTGTAGCTATGGGTTGTAGTCTGATTATCCTTTGCTTTACATCTAATATCCACTTATGAGTGAGTACTTACTATGTTTGTCTTTCTGAGTCTGGGTTACCTCACTCAGGGTGATATTTTCTAGTTCCATCCATTTGCCTGCAAATTTCATGAACTTGATAGAGAAGAAAGCAGGAAGTAGCCTAGAAAACATTTGGCACAGGAAACTTCTTCATAAATATAACACCGGTAGTACAGACACTGAGAGACACAATTAATAAATGGGACCTCCTGAAAATGAGAAGCTTCCATAAGGCAAAGGACACAGTAAATAAGACAAAATGACAGCCTACAGAATGGGAAAAGATCTTTACCAACCCCACATCTGACAAAGGGCTGATCCCCAAAATATATAAAGAATTCAAGAAACTAGACAGCACAATATCAAACAATCCACTTAAAAAAATGGGCTACAGATGTAAACAGAGAATTCTCAACAGAAGAATCCCAAATGACCGAAAGACAATTAAGGAATTGCTTAACATCCATAGTCATTAGGGAAATGCAAATCGAAACGACTCTGAGATATCATCTTACACCTGCCAGAATAGCTAAAATCAAAAACACTGAAGACAGCTTCTGTTGGAGAGGATGTGGAGCAAGGGGAACACTCTTCCACTGTTGGTGGGAGTGCAAACTTGTGTAGCCACTTTGGAAATCAGTATGACAGTTTCTCAGAAAATTGAGAATCAATCTATCACAATACCCAGCTATACCACTCTTGGGCATATACCTAAGGGATGCTCAATCATACCACAAGGATACTTGCTCAACAATGTTCATAGCGGCATTATTCGTAATAACCAGAACAACCGAGATGCCCCTCAATTGAAGAATGGATAAAGAAAATGCAGTACATAAACACAATGGAGTTTTACTCAGCAGAAAATATTTTCAACAAACTCATAGAAGAAAATTTTCCTAACTTAAAGAAGAAGATGCCTATAAAGATACAATATATTCCAAGCAAATGGAGATAAAAAGCA
>LZPO01035112.1:25965-37494 GCA_001675575.1 Neotoma lepida
TCCAAACCAAAACTAATCAAAAGACATAGGGAAGAACATTACATATTCATCAAAAAGAACTCTACCACAATGACATTTCAATTCTTAACATCTGTGCCCCAAACACAAGGGCACCCTCCTTTGTAAAAGAAACACTACTACAGCTTAAATCACATACTGAACCTCACTCACTGATAGTGGGAGACTATAATACACCACTCTCCCCAATGGACAGGTCATCTAGACAAAAACTAAACACTGTAGCTTAGAGACTTTATAAACCAAATGGACATCACACACACACACACAGACACAGACACAGACACAGACACACACACACACACACACACACACACAGCATTTCACTCAAACAAAAAAGAATATACCTTCTGCTTTGTACCCTCATGGAACTTTCTCCAAAATTAAGCACATACCCAGACACAAAATAAGTCTCAACAGATACAAGAAAATTGAAATAACTCACTGCATCCTGTCAGACCACTATGGAATAAAGCTGGATATCAACAACCACAGAAATGACAGGAAGCTTGTAAACTTATAGAAACTGAAAAGCTCTCTACTGAATGAAAAATGGGTCAAGACTGTAAGGGTGGCTATCTGAGCTTTACCCCTGAAGCACCACCCTTAGCAGGCAGTAGGCAACTGCTAGGTACCTGCCCCCACTGGGGCATGGCCAAAGGGGGACCCCTTTAAGACCTGGAATGCATATGTGCTTGTTCTCTCTTTGCTACCTTCATGATCCTGGATGCTGGATGCTGGTACTGTGGACCAAGACAGAGTTCTCCAGAGAACTGAGTTGGACTGGGCCTCACCTCTCCTGGAACCAAATCCCTTTGCTTGTTGTAAGTTAACTGAAAATAAATCCCTTTTGACTATCAGATAAACTACATGGAATTGCCTCATTAATTGCCTCTACACAAGACAGAAAAAAAAGAAAGAAATGAAAGACTTTCTAGAAATCAATGAAAATGAATACACTGCATATTCAAAGTTATGGGACACAATGAAAATGGTTCTAAGAGACAATTTCATTATCTAAGCGTCTATACTAAAAAACTAGAAAGATCTCACATGAGCAACTTCAGAGCACACCTCAAGACTCTTGAAGAGAAAGAAATAATCACACCTAAGAGGAGTAAACAGCAAGAAATAATCCAACTTGGAGGTCAAATCCATGAAATACAAACAGAACAATACAAAGAATCAATGAACCAAAGAGTTGCTTCTTTGAGAAAATCAACAAGATAGACAAACCCTTATTCAAACTAACTAAAAGGTAGAGAGAGAATATCCAAAAAATATCCAAATTAACAAAATCAGAAACAAAAAGGGGGACATAGCAAAAGACATTTTAAAAGTCCAGATAATCATAAGAACATACTTTAAAACCTGTATTCCACCAAATTGGAAAATCTAAAAGAAATGGATAATTTTCTCAATAGGTGCCACTTACCAATCTAAAATCAAGATTAGATAAACAATTTAAATAGACTACCTAAGGAAATAGAAACAGTTATTAAAAGTCTCCCAAACAAACAAACAAACAAAAAGCCCAGGATCAGATGGTTTTGGTGCAGAATTCTACCAAACTTTCAAAAAAAAGGTAATGCCAATACTCCTCAAATTATTCCACAAAATAGAAACAGAAGGAACAGTATCCAATTCATTTTATGAGGTTTTAGTTACCCTAGTATCCAAACCACACAAAGACCAACAAAAGAGAGTTACAAAATAATTTCCTTTATGAACATGGTTGCAAACACACTCAATAAAATACTTGCAAACCAAATCTAAAAACATATCAAAAAGATCCTGCACCATTATCAAGTAGGCTTCATCTCAGAGATGCAGGGATAGTTAAATATATGAGAATCAATAAATGTAACCCACCATATAAACAAACTACAGGAAAAACCACATGATCATCTCACTAGTTGAAGAAACGGCCTTTGACAAAATCAAACGTCCCTTCATGATAAAAGTTCTGGAGAAATTAAGGATAGAAGGGATATATCTAAACATAATAAAGGCAGTTTACAGCAAGCCTATAACTAACATCAACTTAAATGAAGAGATACTCAAAGCAATTCCAATAAATCAGGAAAAAGACAAGGTTGTCCACTCTCTCTAAAACTATTAAATATAGTACTTGAAGTCTTAGCTAGAACAATAAGATAACTGAAGATCAAGGGGATAAACACTGAAAAGGAAGACCTCAAAGTATCTTTATTTGCATATGATATAATAGTGTGCATAAGTTACCCTAAAAAATCCATCAAGAAACTTCTAAAGCTAATAAACACATTGAGCAATGTAGATGGATATAAATTTAATTCATAAAAATCAGTAGTCCTCCTGTATATAAGTGACAAAAAAAATTGAGAAAGAAATCAGGAGACAATATATTTCTCAATAGCCTCAGCTCTGTTCCCTGGTTACCCTCTCTCACTCAAGACCTGGAGAAGAGCACTGAGCAGTAACCATGGCAATGCTTTATCATTACCCTGCCTTGAAAGCTCCCCAACAAAACTAACTAGCCACTCCTTTTTAATTTAGCATCCCTCTAGTTCTCAGAACACAGGCAGAATGAAGTCAAGTTATTAGGTAGAGTAAAATACTATTGGCCACTAGGCAAGCTCCCAATAGAATCTTTTCCCTCCCTTCAAATTTCATAAGCCTAACTTCCAAAATCTACATTTTTGTCAGCATTTTGGTCTTCTAACCTTCCAGCAGAATAGCCTACTAAGCTCTACCTCTAGCATTATATGGCTTTTCCAACCTACAGATCCAAACGTTTACACACACACACACACACACACACACACACACACACAGCCCTCAAACCATTTCCAAAAGTCTAAGAAGTGCATCATCAGGTTTCTCAGAGCAACAGCCCCATTCCTGGTTATCTATTTCCCACAGTAAGCATCTTTTTTCCCTCGGTTCTGTGAAGAGCACCTCACGTCAGGCATGTTAACTGTGGAGGGGCTTATTTTGTCTAATAGTTTGAAAAGTAAGACAGCTAATATTGGCAGGGTAGGTGGCAGCAGGAGCTTGAGTCAAGAAGCAGAAAGAGGTAGGTCATCAGTGTGCCTTATCTCCTTTACTCAGACTGGGACCCCTGTGATAGTTGATGGCACCCACACTTAGGGTGGGCTTCCCTCTTCAGTCAAAAGTTTTTAGAATCACTCTCATAAACCAAAGATGTGTTTCCTTCACAATTCTAAATACAGTCAAGTTGACAATGAAACCATAACACCAAACAATTCACCAATGGATCCATATCTACACTAGTGCCTCTATTGACCAGTATCGGTATTGACATTGGACTTAAATGGTACAGTATCTCAGACTCCAGCTCCCCTCAGCTATGCTGCCAACTTAATACCACTCATAAAATGCTGAAGACCCAGCTTCAGCAGGTCAGACAAACTGGTGAGGGGATGTGAGGTCAGTTAATACTCAACACACACACAGGAGACTTATCTGAGGGGGCCAAATCATAATCTTTCATTTTATTTTTCTCTTTCTTCTCCTTCTTCTTCTCTTCATTTTCCTCTTATCTCTTTTATATCACCTAAAACAAGAATTTCTATGCAAGAAAAGATTATCTCACAAGTTACATATTTTCCAAAAACAGAATAAAATCTTTCCACAGGAAGAAATCACATTATGATCATAAGTTACATGTCTTTCTTAGACACCCACAACTAGTTAAACATTTTCCTTTGTGTTGATTTTCCAACCATAACATCTTCACTGCCAAACCAATGATTCTTTTATTATTGATTAACAAAGTTTTAAGCAGGCCAAGTATATTTGAGCCCATTTCTTTTGTACTAGCAGGCAACTGTCTGTGGTTTCAGTGTAACAGATTCCTATCCTATTTCTACTTCACAAAACCTTAAATAAGTGGTCTAGCTAACCATCTACTTTTCATTTTTCTTTATACACAATAGGGTCATTTAATTTCCTTTCACAACTTGGTTTTTTTGAAGGTACATACCAAAACCTGTGATTAATTCTGTAAGCTACATGACCAAGGAACTCATACCTAACCTTGGGTGTAGGGACATAATTGCTTTCTTTGATCATCAGCCTGTTTTTTCACAGGTAAAATCCATGGGTCTAAAATGTATGAAACTTCCTTGTTCTTATTTTCCATCCTCAGCAAGTCTCACATCTAGCAAAAGGGGGCTGACTTCTACTCTTATTTCTGTCTTTTGCATCTCTCATTGGAGCAGTTGTCAGAACAGCCTAAATCATTTCCCTAATCATCTTCACTCACTGTTTTAACCACCTGTATCTTTTAGAAAGTTCAATTAAATCATTGATCCAACTAAGCATCATTGCTCTTATAAAAATCATCATTATGATCTGCAGTAAATTCCCCAATAAGGAGTGGGATTTTCCCATGAAACAATCACATTATACTAGATACAGTGGGATCCTTCCACATAGTAACCACACCATGCCAAATACAGTAAAAACACAATAGCAGCAAGCAGGAGAAGGCACAGCAGGTGCAAGGGGCATTCTAGAGACAATACCCCTAGGGCTTTGTCTCTCCAGTGTGTACCTATCATAGCTTTGCTATCTGGTGGGTGGTATTCCATAAATTCCATTGCTGATTGCAGCTCCTCCATTATGGCCACTGCCAATAAAAAGTCTATAGGAGGACTGATTCATAATTCACTGAGAGTTAATGATCCATTCCAGTCAGTACACTCCNAAAGTATCCAATAGGCCACCAAGAATCCAAGAAGATAATTAAAAACTTTTAATATAATACTTTAATTTTTTTAAATCTCATACATTTATAAAATGAAGCATGATCATATCTACCCCCACTTCTCCTCCCAACTTTCCCCATGTCTCCCATTATTCTCCTCCCCATTACATTTTTATAACTTTGTTAATTAGTTTGTGTCTCTGTATCTCTTTGCATGTGTGTGTCTGTGTGTGCATATATATTCTGCTGTGTACATGTGGAATTCAGAAGACAACTTGTGGAACTTGGCTTTCTCTATCATGTGAGCCTTGGGAAGTGAACTTAGATTATCAGTCATGGCATCAAATGTCTTTATATTCTGAGCCATTTCACTGGTCCCAAGATTTTTTATGTAAAATAAAACAGAAATCGAATTCCCAAACCAGTAGTAATACAGCAAAAGAAATCCTAGGAGTGAAGTGTATATCGATAATCAGATAACAAAATAGAAAGCTCTCAAGTAACTATTGTTACTTCATTAAAAAAACAAAGAAGCAGGACAAATGTCATGTATATTATGGATACATATATGATGTATACAATGTATTTTATATATATGATGTATATGTATATGATGTATGTTATATGTATATGATGTACAATATCAATAAAAAAGTAGTTGATTTCTTTGAAAAATAAGCAAATCTTTATGTAACTATGCCAATAAAAAAAAAGAAAGAAATTGGTTCTCATCACCTGCAAGATGATACACAACCTTCTGCAATTCTAGTTCCAGGAAATTTGATGCCCTCTTCAGCTTCTTTATGAAACAAGCACACATGTGCTATACAGACACACATACAGACAAACATACACATAAAATAAAAATAAATAAATCTTTAAAAATTAATCTGAAATTAAAAGGGAGAAATTAAAACTGAAACCAAGAAATAAGANTATCATGAAAGTACATATGAAAAATTAAGCACCAAAAGATTAGAAAGCCCAGAAGAAGTGGATTTAATTAGGCATATACAATCTACCAACGTTGAATCATGAAAACAAAAACAAAAACAAAAACTCGAAATCCTGAATGGACCAGCAACTTGCAGTGAGATTGAATCACTAATGAGAAGCTTTCTATTAAACAGAAATGGAAGGTTAGAGAAACAGAGTATCATCCTGTGTCTACAGAACTTGAAACAAATTATCAAGTGAACAGATACAGAAGTAGGTGAGTTTCCGGGAGCCTTGGGATAGAAATAAAAATCCTAAAATACTGAAATTTAGAGGAAATTCTGAACTCAGACATAAAGAACTGAACATCCTGAGGATGGGAGAATTACCCTCCCAGGTTGGCTGCATGAAAAAAATATAACAACATTTTCTCAAAAGCCACTGCAAATTGTGAATAGGCAGGGGCAGGAGACGACAGAAAAGGAAAGAAAGGGAAAAGAAACCAAAGAAAATGATAAGTATTGTCCCCAAGTAGAAAAATATAAAATTAGATGATAGTCTAATTTAACAAAAGCAGAAGTTTTTTAAATATGAGATACAGAAAAAAAATTCTTATAAATGTATAAGAAGTGAGATGAACCATAAAGGTGCAAAACTGAGGTTTCAGAATGGTTTTTTTATGAGTCTTTGGAGACAAGGACGCTAGAAATGAGCAGGTGACATTGAACAGAGCTTGTGGACTTCTGTCTGTCTCTTGGTGTTGCCCGGCTATATTGGACTAGATCCTGAACCCATCCAGAGTTTTCTTCCTTGCAGATGAAGGCCCTCTGCTGGCCACAGTTAGGTTTGCCTCACCTTCCAGAATTTCCCCAATTCACTCTCCCTGGGATGGCTGCTGGAGCTGAAAACTTCTTTCCAAGTTCAGTGAGAGCATGAAGATCTTTACAAGGTTACCTGCCTAAGGACTTCCAAGGACTACCGAGTAATAATCACTCCACTGGCGGTGTGCTACTGTGGATATTATGAGCTGCCTTAGCCCCTGCCGAGGATGACTGGCGGCTCCAGAGTCTGAGCCACACCCTGGGTCAGGCTCAGCACTGAAACATGTTTTTCACTTTCTTTTCTCCCCACAAACTTCCCAGCCTGGGAANGCTCTGCTCCCCAAATCCTGCAGCCTGTGTCTGGTTTCCCTGTGCTCTCCAGTACAGTAGTTCTCAATCTTCCTAACTCGACGATCTTTTAATACAGTTCCTCATGGTTAGGTGATACACAACCATAAATTATTTTCGTTGCTATTTCATAACCGTAATTTTGCTACTGTTACGAATCGTGATGTAAATATCTATGTTTTCCCATGGTCTTAGGCAAGCCCTGTGAAAGGGTGGACCTCCAAGGGGTCGCGACCCACGTGTTCAGAGCAACTGCTCTAGAATCTCACCCAAGGACTGTGGGAAGCCAAATTGAGGCAGTTTACACAGTAAAGTACCCTGATCTCAGGACCCTAGAAAACTTTACTTTTAAATAATGAATTCTCTCTGAAAATGTATGTTAACCATTGCTCTCTGGCCTGACAAAACAAGCTGAGGAATCACAGTCTCAGAAAAATCTGCAATTGGCTTAGAGTCTCATGACAGCTCAGGCTTGCTCTGAAGTTAGAACTGTGTCGACCCACTTCATGCAGCTAAGTCTCCACAGATCGAATAAAATGATAAAAATCTGAATGAGGGAATCAGGGGACTGGAGGCACCTGAACACAAGAGTGCAAACAGCACTCCTCATTTCTACGACTAAAGCAAGCAATATGTGAGGTGATGTATACAGTGTATGCAAGCCCAAGTACAGTGAGGGAATGCACATGGTGTTACGTCTCACGCATATTGTCTTTGGTCATGTGAGGAAGGCTAGGACCATTCCTCTCAGGCGTTTGCCTTTCCCACAGAGATAATGTAGCCATGCCAGGGCGTTCCCTTCTTTTGAAGTACTCATCCACTCATCATACTTTATATAGTTCTTTTTAGAAGACCACCTTGTGGGAAAACATTCTGCACTCTACCCCATCAGTTCACAGTAAGCTTTCTTACACAGGCTCCCACAGAACTGAGTGGTTGTGTCTGGTTTATTTTTGGAAGTAGGCCACATTTCCTTCCTCCCTGTGAAAGAACTGTGCAGTTAACCCTGTGTTCTGCTTGCTTTTATTTATGCCACTGTTTTTTCTCTTTTCTCGTGCCCTTTCACTCTGGATTTCTGAAGCTTGTTCTCTGTTTATCATTGATACAGAGTCTATTATTATTTTTTTATTATATTATTATTATTATTATTATTATTATTATTATTATTATGTTCTTCAGCTTCTTTCACACAGACAGTCTTGACTACGCCATTTCTCCCCTTAGCTTTTGTTCTTAAATTCTGGGTCATGCAGCTGAACCAAGCTCGTAGAAACTCACGAACTTTAGACCAATAGCTGTGGATCCTCCGTGGGACTGGACTAAGCCCTCTGCATATGGGAGAGAGTTGTGTAGCTTGATCTGTTTGAAGGGCCCCTGGCAATGGGATCAGGGTCTATCCCTAGTGCATGAGCTGGCTTTTGGGGGCCCATTACCTATGGTGGGATGCCTTGTTCAGCCTTAATGCAGCAAGGAATGGCTTGGTCCTGCCTCAACTGAATGTACCAGGCTTTACTGACTCTCCATGGGAGGATTTACCCTTTTGGAGGAGAGAAGGAGGGACACCTGGGAGGGTGAGGTAGGAGGGATGAGATGGGGAATCTGTGGTTGGTATGTAAAATGAATAAAAAATTCTTAAATTAAGAAGAAAAAATTCTGGGTCATGACTCATCACATAATTGAGTATTTAGGACATAAGAAGTTTGTCAATATTAAAGTCTTCTGACTGTAAAATGACCAAAACAATACAAAATGACATATAAATGAGCACCATATGTTTCTGGCAAAGTTCATATGTATTGAATTTCATTCACTACACCTTGGTCCTGAACACAGCACATGCTGTTTGAACTGTACGTGCGGCCACACCATGAAATGCAAAGGAATGCTGTCTGCTGAAACACCTGGGCTCAGGCCGGAGGTATTTGTCTCATGAATGTCAGAGTTATGACCATATGTGAACATTTTTCTTTGCTTGTGGAAACATAATAGTTGAATTATGGAAAACAAAACAATTTCAGTCTTGTCCTATCCTCATTCCTCAACAAGTAAGTGTCCAATTAGTGGTCTTCAGAGTGTACTAGATTGTACTTCAGTGTTGCACTAGAATATTTACTTTTAAATCTTTTGCTTGAGTGGTGGACTTTAGTTTCATAAAAAAGGAAACCAAAACAACAAAGCAAAATAAAAACCTTCTTCATTGCATTTTGGCCTGACATTAGGGAAATTTTTTTCAGCAATTTCTGAAATAGCCTGAACATACTTCTGCCATATATTTATGTGAAAAGCATTTTCTTGTTATTTATAAACATAAAAGTATTGAGGAGCTTTTAAAATGTTGAAGATGGTCTGCATCTGAAGTACCAAATATTCAGCCTACATTGAATGATTTTTTCAGAGTTATATTTTGATATTTATTTTATTGTGCATATTTGTGTGTGTATTAGTCATGCATTCATTCATGGTATGTATGTGAAAGTCAAATCAGTCTGCAAGAGTTGGTTTTCTCTTTCCACCAAGTGTATCCTGAAATCAAACTCAGATCATCAGGATTAGCCATGACCATCCTGACCCACTGAACCATCAGGTCACAGGCCCTGAATTTAATTCTAATATGAAAATAAATGAGCATGTACATCTCATTAGTATGTAAATTTGCTTAAATCTTTTAAAATGGAAAATTTATATGTATACTAAAGAGGTGTCTTAAAATAAATTTCTGTTTTTAGAAGTGAAAATGGCACACACTGTTTCACAGGTGTGCATCTCCCACATCTACCACAGCAGGCCTGTAGCCTCAGCTCAGGGTCTCCCAAGGATGGCCAGGCGTCCATGAGGCTGTTTCATTTCATTGTCTCTGGGAAAGGACTCACGTCTCAGCTAATTCTTGTGAGCAAGATCCAGTTTCTTCCAGTTGGAGATTAAAGGTCCTATTTTCTTAATGACCATTGGCCAAGGATTTCTATCAGCTTCATGTGAACCTCTTCATTTCTGAGGTAAATATCAGTGATGAAATACTTCATGTGTTCTACTCTCCTTTGCAATTAGTTAATTATTTGATAATTTTATATGGGTATACAGTTTTGTGTCACACTCACCCCTCCACCCTTGCTTTTCAACTCTCCTCAATTTTATACACGTACATAGTGCATTCTGTCACACTCAATTCCACACTTCATCCATCTCAATATATACCAATAGCATCTGCTGCTTGGAAAGTAGGAATTATGATGTGCAAGTCCAAAGCTGGAGAGACCATTGTTGACTTTCTCCTGCCAGCTGCCTGCACAACTACTTTTGGCGCTGTGTCAGCAGTGAAGACATTTCTAGAAGAGTTTCTGTATCTCCAGTAACCAAGTGAGTGTGGTGTCATCAGGAATAGTCTGGCCTTCTAGTTCCAGTGGCCAACCAGGGGCAATGACCATAACTTTTATAGCATTGGCAGTTCTTTACCAACAACTCCTAGGAAGGTGTCCCTCCTCTGTCTTCAGGGAACAGGAGCATCCACTGGGGCCTAGAATCTCCAACCAAAGTCCTTTTGTTAAGTGTCTTGAAATTTGTTTATAACATAGTGGGTTCCCATGTCACTTCTTTGAGCATCTAGTTTTGTTTGACCCTTTCCCTAGGGTACATCACCTCACATATTTGTCATCCCCTCATGTTGGCAATCTGTCACCTTGACAATGCTCTTCTATTTTCATACCACATGTGTTCTGCCGTTCACACCCTCTTGAGGGTTCTTCTCCTAGGGGCCATGCTTCTTTTCTCATTTTTGGCTTTGAATGTTTCTACTGAATAACCAGCTCTTATTCTGATAAGTTTGCCTTTTGCAGATTTCCACACCCTTTCTTTATTCTGTGTTTTTAGTCTTTTAACTGTATTATGATGTGGGAAGCTTATTTTCTGACCCTGTTGATTTTGTGTTCTACAAAATGGATATTTTTTCCATGGAGTTGAAAATTATTTTATTGGAAATATTTTCTATTACACTGNTACAGGATTATTTTTCTCTGCCCATTACTTGTAAATTTGATTTTTTTACATTTTCTCAAAGTTTTCCCATATTTTCCCATATTTTTTAAATTCATCATTAACCTTGACTGAATGATCCAATCCCTTCAATATCTTCAAGTCATAATATTCTATCCTCCATATGATCTACTTATTGATGAGTTTTTCTACTGAGCTTTTAATGATTGTTTTGTTTTATTTTATGTGTAGGGTATTATTGTTTTATTGTATGGTATTATTGTATGTGTGTGAACTACACACATGTCTGGTGGTCTCAGAAGCCAGAGGAGTGTGGCAGATCCCATGAAACTCCAGGAACTTACAGTCCTGAGCTACCAGGTAGGTCTTGTAAATCAAACCTGGAAGAGCAGCCACTGCTCTCAGCCACTTAGCCATCTCTCCAGCCCTTTTTGCTTTTAATTCAACTTACTCATGTTTTCATTTCCCAAGTCACTTCAGTTTGCCCATTCTTCTCTACTATTCTTTATTGAGATCTATTTTCACACACTGAACTAACTTGTTTTATTAGCTGCTTATTTGGGGGTGGGGAGGCATCCATATCTTCTTCAAGTCCTGTAAACATATTTATAATTATTCTTTAAAACCCTTTGGAATTTCACTCATGTCCCTCTCATCGGGGACCATTACCAAGCAGTTGATAATTTTTTGTATTTCATTAATTGT
>LZPO01035112.1:72570-92263 GCA_001675575.1 Neotoma lepida
TGGGGGTGTCAAGATCATGATGGGGAAAGCTACAGAGACAACTGAACAAGCTCATAAGAACTCACGAACTTTAGGCTGACAGCTGTGGAACCTGTATCGGATCGGACTAGACCCTCTACATACAGGAGACAGTTGTGTAGCTGGGTCTGACTGAAGGGGCCCCTGATAGTGTGATCAGGATTTATCCTTGGTGCATGAGCTGGCTTTCTGGATCACATTACCTATGGTCAGACAACTTGTTCACCCTTGAGGCAGGGGGGAGAGGCTGGGTCCTGCCTCAACTGAATGTACTTTGCTGTTCCCCCATGCGAGAACTTACCCTTTTGGAGGAGGGGATGAGGGGTGGGGGAGCAGGAGGAGGGATGAGAGGGGGATCTGTGATTGGTATGTAAAAAAATAAAAATAAATTTTAAATAAAAAAAGAATACATTCAACAACATAAAGAGTAATTTGGCACCACCAGAACCTAGTGATGCTACAACAGCAAGACCTGAACACCGCAACACAGATGAAGCAGAAGAAAGCAAACTTAAAAATAATTTTATGAAGATGAAAGAGGCCTTTAAATAAGAAATGAAAAATTCCCTTGAAGAAATGGAGAAAAAGACAAACAAAAAATTGGAAGAAATCAATAAACCCCTTGAGGAAAGCCAAGAAAAAATAATCAAAACAGGTGAAAGAAACAGTTCAAGACTTGAAAATTAAAATACAGACAATAAAGAAAACACAAACCATTTGAGATTTTCTGTTTAATTCTCTGTTTAGCTCTGTAGCCCATTTTTAAATTGCATTATTAGGTACTTTGATGTCTAGTTCCTTGAATTCTTCATACATTTTGTAGATCAGCCCTCTATCAGATGTGGGGTTGGTGATGATCTTTTCCCATTCTGTCTTATTGACTGTGTTTGTCTTAATTGACTCATTACAGAAGCTTCTCAGTTTCAGGGGGTCCCATTTATTAATTGTTGCTCTCAGTGTCTGTGCTACTGGTGTTATTTAGGAAGTAGTCTCCTGTGCCAATGCATTCAAGAGTACTTCCTACTTTCTCTTCTATCAGATACAGTGTAATTGGTTTTATATTCAGGTCTATGATCCACTTGGACTTGAGTTTGGTGCATGGTGATAGATATAGATCTATTTCCAATCTTCTGCATTTTGACATCCAGTTATGCCAGAACCATCTGTTGAAGATGCTTTCTTTTTTCCATTTTACAATTTTGGCTTCTTTGTCAAAAAATCAGGTGTTCATAGGTGTGTGGGTTGATGTCAGGGTCTTCAATTTGATTCCATTTGTCCGCATATCGGCTTTTATGCCAATACTAAGTTGTTTTTATTACTATCGCCCTATAGTAGAGCTTGAGGTCAGGGATGGTGATGCCTCCAGAGGTTGCTTTATTGTATAGGGTTCTTTTAGCTATCCTGGGTTTTTGTTTTTCCATATGAAGTTGAGTATTGTTATCCCCAAGTCTGTGAAGAATTGTGTTGGGATTTTGATGGGGATTGCATTGAATCTGTAGATTGCTTTTGGTAAGATTACCATTTTTACTATGTTAATTCTACCTATCCATGAGCATGGGAGATCTTTATATTTTCTGATATCTTCTTCAATTTTTTCTTCAGAGACTCAAAGTTCTTGTCATACAGGTCTTTCACATGCTTAGTTAGAATTACTCCAAGGTATTTTATATTATTTGTGACTAAAATTGTAAAGGGTGATGCTTCTCTAATTTCTTTCTCAGTCCACTTATCATTTTCTATATATGAGAGCTACTGAATTTTTTGAGTTAATCTTGTATCTTACCACATTACTGAAGGAGTTTATCAGCTGTAGAAGTTCCAGGATAGAATTTTTGGGGTCACTTATGTATACTATCATATTGTCTGCAAATAGTAAAACTTTGATTTCTTCCTTTCCAATTTGTATCCCCTTGATCTCCTTTTGTTGTTTTATTGCTCTACCTAGGACTTTGAGTACTATATTGAATAAATATGGGGAGAGTGGACAGCCTTGTCTTGTTCCCGATTTTAGTAGAATTGCTTTGAGTTTCTCTCCATTAATTTGATGTTGGCAGTTGGCTTGCTGTAAATTGCCTTTATTATGTTTAGGTATGTTCCTTGTATTTCTGATATCTCTAAGACCTTAATCATAAAGGGGTATTGGGTTTTGTCAAAGGCTTTTTAAGCATCTAATGAGATGATTGTGTGGTCTTTTTCTTTCAGTTTGTTTATATAGTGGATTACATTGCCATATTTTTGTATGTTGAACCATTCTTGCATCTCTGGAATAAAGTCTACCTGATCATGGTGGATAAATTTTTTGATGTGTTCTTGGATTTTATTTGCCATCATTTTATTGAGTATTTTTGAATCAATGTTCATGAGGGAGATTGGTCTGTAATTCTCTTTCTTTGTTGCATCTTTCTGTGGTTTGGGTATCAGGGTAACTTTAGCCTCATAAAAAGAGTATGGTAATGTTCCTTCTGTTTCTATTGTGTGGAACAATTTGAAGATTACTGGTATGAGCTCTTCATTGAAATTCTGGTAGAATTCTGCACAGAAACCATCTGAGAGACTTTTAATGNCTNTTTCTATTTCCTTATGTTTTATAGGTATATTTTAATTATTTATCTGTTCTTGATTTAATTTTAGTATGTGGTACCTATCTAGAAAATTGTCCTTTTTTTTCAGATTTTCCAATTATGTAGAGTATAGGTTTTTGAAGTATGACCTGATGATTCTCTGTATTTCCTTGTTGTCTGTTGTTATGTCTCCCTTTTCATTTCTGATTTTGTTAATTTGGATATTCTCTCTCTGCCTTTTGGTTAGTTTGGATACGGGCTTGTCTATCTTGTTTATTTTCTCAAAACATCAACTCTTCGTGTCAATAATTCTTTATATTGTTCTCTTTGTTTCTATTTTATTGATTTCAGCTTTCAATTTGATTATTTCCTGACATCTATTCCTCCTGGGTGAGTTTGCTTTTTTTGTTCTAGAGCTTTTAGGTATGCTTTTAAGTCACTAGTGTGAGATTTCTCCAACTTCTTTATGTGGGCATTTAGTGCTATAAACTTTCCTCTTAGCACTGCTTTCATTGTGTCCCATAAGTTTGGGTATGTAGTACATTCATTTTCATTGAATTCTAGGAAGTATTTAATTTATTTCTTCCTTGACTCATTGGTGGTTCATTTGAGCATTATTCAGTTTCCATGGGATTGTAGGCTTTCTGTAATTTTTGTTGTTGTTGAAATCTAACTTTAAGCCATGGTGGTCTGATAAAATATAGGAGGTTATTCCAATTTTTTTTNGTATTTGTTGAAATTTGCTTTGTGACCGAGCATGTGGTTGATTTTAGAGAAGGTTCCATGGGGTTCTGAAAAGAAGGTATATTCTTTTTGTTAGGGTGAAATATTCTGTAGATATCTATTAAGTCCATTTGAGTCCTAACATCTGTTAGATACCTTATTTCTCTGTTAAGTTTCTGTCTGGCAGATCTGTCCGGTGGTGAGGGTGGGGTGTTGAAGTCTCCCACTGTTAATGTGTGGGGTTTGTTNTATGATTTATGCTTTAGTAATGTTTCTTTTACATATGTTGGTGCCCTTATATTTGGGGCATAAATGTTCAGAATTGAGACTGCATCTTCATAGATTTTTTCCTGTCACGAATATGTTATGTCCTTCCTGGTCATTTTTGATTGATTTTAGTTTGAAGTCTATTTTGTTAGATATTAGGATAGCTACACCAGTTTGCTTCTTAATTCCATTTGATTGGAAAATCTTTTCCCAGTCTTTTACTCTGAGGTAGTGTCTGTCTTTGAATTTGAGGTATGTTTTTTGTAGGGAGCAGAAGAATGGATTCTGATTTTGTATCCATTCTGTCAGCCTGTGTCTTTTTACAGGGAAATTGAGTCTATTGATATTAAAGGATATTAATGACCAATGATTGTTAATTCCTGTTATCTTTTGGTAGTAGTGTGTGTGTGTGTATTTCCCTTCTTTGGGATTTGCCGCGGTGGAGTTATCTACTGCCTATGTTTTCGTGGGTGCATCTGACTTCCTTAGGTTGGAGTTTTCCATCTAGTGCTTTCTGTAGGTATTGTTTCAATCTGGTTTTATCTTCGAATGTCTTGTTCACTCCATCTATGGCAATTGAAAGTTTTGCTGGGTATAATAGTCTGAGTTGGCATCTGTGGTTTCTTAGTGTCTGCATTACATCTGTCTAGGACCTTCTGGCTTTCAAACTCTCCATTTAGAAGTTGGGTGTTATTCTGATGGGTCTGCCTTTATAAGTCACTTGGCCTTTTTCCTTTGCAGCTCTTAATATTCTTTCTTTATTATGTATGTTTAGGGGTTTAATTATTATGTGGCAAGGGGGCTTTTGGTGGGGGGGTCTAGTTCATTGTTCTATAAACTTCTTGTATCTTCATAAGTATTTCCTTCTTTAAATTGGGAAAGTTTTCTCCCATGATTTTGTTGAATATATTTTCTGTGCCTTTGCATTGGTATTCTTCTCCTTCTTCTATCCCTATTATTCTTAGGTGTNGCTTTTTCATGGTGTCCTAGATTTCCTGGACATTTTGTATTATGACTTTTTTGGCTTTGGTGTTTTCTTTGACTGATGAATCTATTTCCTCTATTGTATCCTCTAAGCCAGAGATTCTTTGTTCCATCTCTTGTATTCTGTTGGTTATGCTTGTATCTGTAGTTCCTGTTCACTTACTTAGATTTTTCTATTTCCAGCATTCACTCAGTTTGTGTCTTCTTCATTGTTTCTACTTCCCTTTTCAGGTCTTGAACTGTTTCCTTTACATGTTTAATTGCTTTTTCATAGTTTTCTTTGCTTTCTTTAAGGGATTTATTGATTTCTTCCAATTTTTTGTTTGTCTTTTCCTCAATTTCTTTAAGGGAATTTTTCATTTCCTCTTTAAAGGCCTCTATCATCTTCATAAAGTTATTTTTAAGGTCTCTTTCTTCTTCTTCTATGTTGTGATTTTCAAGTCTTGCTGTTGTAGAACCACTAGGTGATGCCATATTGCTCTTTATGTTGTTGTATGTATTTTTGCACTGGCATCTACACATCTCTTCCTCCAATAGGTGCAAGAGGTGCCTATGTCTGAGTGAGCTGCTATTGGCCCAGGCTGTGCTTGCTGTGTCTTAGGGGACTGCTATGGGTCTAATCTTAGCTCTTGGTCTATTTGGAGCTGGCTGATTCTGTGTCTCAGGGAGCCTCTCTTGGTCCAATGAGAGCTGGTGGATTCTGTGTCTCAGGAAGCCACTGAGANCACAGGGGAATAGGTAGGTTTGGGGCAGGGCATGGGTCTTGCAGAGTTCAGGGTCCAATGGAGGGATTTGGTGGGGAAGCCTGCCCACATGAGTCTTTCCTGCTGGCTAGCAACTGGGGCAGTGATGGGTGTGGGTTCCCAGGGACTGGTTGTGTCGCAGGGCCTAGGTCCTAGAGGCANGACTCTCTGGGAGGGAGAAGAGTCACTCACCTCTTGGTCCAATCAGAGTTGGCAGATTCTGTCTCAGGAAGCCACTGGGTCACAGGGGTGATAAGTAGGTTTGGGATAGGGCTTGGGTCTTGTAGATTGCAGGGTCCAATGGGGGATTTTGGTGGGGGAGCTGCCTGCAGGAGTCTTCCCTGCTGCCCAGCAACTGGTGCAGTAAAGGGTGGGGGTTCCCAGGGACTGATTGTGTNCCAGGGCCTAGAACCTAGAAGCAGGATTCTCTGAGTGGGAGCAGAGTCACTCACCTCATGGGAGTGCAAACTTGTATAGCCACTTTGAAAATCAGTATGGTGGTTTCTCAGGAAATTAGGAATAAATCTTCCTCAAGACCCAGCTATACCACTCTTGGGCATATACCCAAAGAATGCTCAATCATACCACAAGGTTACATGCTCAACTATGTTCATAGAAGCATTATTCATAATACCCAGAACCTGGAAACAACCCAGATGCCCCNCAACTGAAAANTGGATTTTAAAATGTGGTATATATATACAGTGGAGTACTACTCAGC
The DNA here is from genome assembly GCA_001675575.1 of Neotoma lepida. Taxonomy (NCBI): domain Eukaryota; kingdom Metazoa; phylum Chordata; class Mammalia; order Rodentia; family Cricetidae; genus Neotoma; species Neotoma lepida. The sequence goes on from LZPO01035112.1 coordinate 78,588, forward strand.
AGTAAAAAACAAGGACATCATGCAATTTTCAGGCAAATGGATGGAACTAGAAAATATCATAATGAGTGACATAAATCAGATTCAGAAGGACAAACATGGTGTGTATTCACTCATAAGTGGATACTAGATGTAAAGCAAAGGATAACCAGACTACAATTCACAGCTCCAGAGAAGCTAGCTAACAAGGAGGACCGAAAGAGGGATGCATGGATCACCCTGGGAAGGTGAAATAGATGGGATCTCCATGAGCAAACTGGGGATGGGGAGGGGCAATTGAGAGTAGGGGATGGGGGATGAGAACATAAGGGAAGAGGATGGTTGAGCTGGAACATGGATGGAATGGGAGAGTAATGAAAGTGACACCATGATAGAGGAAGACATCATGGGGATAGGTAGAAACTGGGTGCTAGGGAAATTCCCAGGAATCCACAAGGATGACTCCAGCTTAGATTACTAGCAATAGTGGAAAAGGGGCCTGAACTGGCTTACCCCAGTAATCAGATCAGTGAATACCCTAAGTGTCATCATAGAGCCTTTCTCCAGTAACTGATAGAAACAGATGCAGAGATCCACAGCCAAACACCAGGCTGAGATCTAGAAGTCCAGTAGAAGAGAAAGAAGAGGGATTCTATGAGTAAGGGGCATCAAGATCATGATGGGGAAACCTACAGAGACAACCAAACCAAACTAGTGGGAATTCATGAAATTTATACCAAAACCTGTAGAGCCTCNACAGGACTGGACTAGGCCCTCTGCATAAGTATAAGTTGTGTAGCTTGATGTGCTTAAGGGGCCCCTCGAAATAGGATCAGGATCCATCCCTGGTACCTGATCTGGCTTTATGGAGCACACTACTTAAGGTGGGACACCTCACACAACCTTGAGGCAGGGGGAGGGGCTTAGACCTGCCTCTACTGAATGTGCCAGGCTCTACTGACTCCTCATGGGAGGCTTTACCTTCTTGTAGGAGGGAATGGGGGATTGTTGAGGGGAAGGTTGGAGGGGTGGGAGGAGGGAAAAGGGGTGTAGCCAGAAGGTTTCTCTGGTTCCAACCAGCCCTGCAGTCCCATAGCCACTTATAAAATAATCACTCAGAGGGTTAATATTATTTACAAACTGTATGGCCTATGATACGCTTCTTGCTAGCTAGTTCTTATATCTTAAATTAACACATTTCTATTAAGATATGTTTTGCCATATGTTCCATGGCTTTACCGGTCTGCTGGCATGTTGCTCCTTGGGCACCAGGCTGGCCTCTCGTAGGACTCTGCCTTTATCTTTCCTTTCTCTCTTCTTGGATTTCCCTCCCGCCCCTAAGCTAACTTGCCATAGGCCAAANAAGCTTATTTATTAACCAATGGGAACAACATATATTCACAGTGTACAGAAAGAAACAGAGAGGGATCTGTGATTGGTATGTAAAATGAATAAAAAATTTCTTAAAAAAAAGAGAAGTTGGAAGATTAAAGCAGTAAAAATGTTTTCCTAGCATGTGATATAAATAAAATACATGTTTGTATATTTACAAAAAAAGACTGAGTCTGTAACTATGCCTAACAATATTGCACATCTAAAGACCAGGGAATAATGGATTTAATACATATTAAAATGCTATGCAAATATAACTACAAAGGCTTTCCTCTTTCCTACTGCTTTGAATAAAAAAGAGTTTCAAGCATTTTTAAAAAAGAAAGAAAGAAAACACAAACCAAGTGAATTCTGNAAATGGAAAATCTGAGTAAATGGACAGAAACTACAAAGACAAGCAGAGCCAACAGAATACAAGAGATAGAAGAGTGAATCTCAGGGGTTTTGAAGATACAATGGAGGAAATAGAATCATGATCAAATAAAATCTTAAATCCAACAAATTCTTAACACAAAACATCCAGGAAATATAGGACACCATAAAAAGACCAAATCTGAGAATAATAGGGATAGAACAAGAAGAATTCCAGCCCAAAGGCACAGAAAATATATTTGACAAAATCATAGAAGAAAATTGTCCCAACCTAAAGAAGGACTTATCTATGAAAATATAAGAAGCTCACAGAACACCAAATAGACTGGGGGAAAAAAAGTACTCTTAACACATTATAATCAAATCATTAAACATACAGTATAAATATAGGAAATTAAGAGCTGCAAAGGAAAAAACCAAGTAACATATAAAGGGAATCCTATCAGAATTACACCTCACTTTTCGATGGAGACTATGAAAGTCAGAAGGTACTGAAAGATGTTTTGCAGACACTAAGAGACCACAGATGCCAGCCCAGACTACTGCACACAGCAAAACTTTCAATCACCATAGGCAGAGAAAGCAAGATGTCCCATGACAAAACCAGATTTAAACAATACCTATCCACAAATCCATTCCCATGGAAAGTACTAGAAGGAAAACTCCAGCCCAAGGAAGTTGGCAGCACCCACGGAAACACAGGCAATAGATAATTCACACCAGCAAATCCCAAAGAAGGGAAACACAGACACAACCACAACAAACAACAAAACCAAAACATAAGANGAATTTACAATCACTGGTCATTAACATATCTTAATATCAATGGATTCAATTTACTTATAGAGTGACACAGGCTAACAGAATGCATTCAAAAACAGGATCTAATCTTCTGCTGCATACAAGAAATGTACCTCAACTTCAAAGACAGACACTACCTCAGAGTAAAGGGTTGGAAAACGATATTCCAATCAAATGAAGCTAAGAAACAAGTGGTGTTGCTATCCTAATATCTAACAAAATAAACTTCAAAGTAAAATTAATCAAAAGAGATGGAGAAGGGCATTTCATATTCATCACAGGAAAAATCCATCAAGATGAAGTCTCAATTCTGAACATTTATGCTCCAAATGCAAGGGCACCCACATTTGTAAAAGAAACATTACTAAAGCATAAATCATACATCAAACCCCAAATACCATTAGTGGGAGACTTTGACACCCCACTATCACCACTGGATACATCTACCAGACAGAAACTTAGCAGAGAAATAAAGAAACTAACAGATCTTATGACTCAAATGACCTTAACAGACATCTATAGAACATTTCACCCGAACAAAAAAGAATATACCTTCTACTCAGCACCTCATAGAACCTTCTCTAAAATGGACCACAGACTTGGTCACAAAGTAAATCTCAACAGATACAAAAAAAAATGGAATAACCCCCTGCATATTTTTGGCTCACCATGACTTAAAGTTAGAATTCAACAACACAAATTACAGAAAGCCTACAAACTCATGCAAACTGAACAATGCTCAACTGAATCATCACTGGGTCAAGGAAGAAAAAGAAATTAAAGACTTCCTAGAATTCAATGAAAATGAATGCAAAACATACCCAAACTTATGGGACACAATGAAATCAGTGCTAAGAGGAAAGTTCATAACACTAAGTACCTACATAAAGAAGTTGGAGAAATCTCACACTAGTGACTTAACAGCACACCTGAAAGCTCTAGAACAAAAAAAGCAAACTCACCCAGGAGGAATAGATGGCAGGAAATAATCAAACTCAGGGCTGAAATCAATGAAATAGAAACAAACAGAACAATACAAAGAATCAATGAAACAAAGAGTTGGTTCTTTGAGAAAAACAACAAGATAGACAAACCCTTATCCAAACTAAAAGACAGAGAGAGAATATCCAAATTAACAAAATCACAAATGAAAAGGGGGACATAACAACAAACACTGAGGAAATACAGAGAATCATTAGCTCATACTTTTAAAACCCTTACTCCACCAAATTGGAAAATCTGAAAGAAATGAACAATTTTGTGGATAGGTACCACATACAAAAATTAAATCAAGACCAGATAAACAATTTAAATAGACCAATAACCCCTAAAGAAATAGAAGCAGTCATTAAAATTCTCTCAACCAAAAAGAGCCCAGGACCAGATGGTTTCAGTGCACACACAATAAAATTCTACACAATAAAAACAGAAGGAACATTGCCAAACTGTTTTTATGATGCTATAGTTATCCTGATACCCAAACCATACAAAGATGCAACAAAGAAAGAGAATTACAGACCAATCTCCCTCATGAACATTGATGCAAAAATACTCAATAAAATACTGGCAAACCGAATTCAAAAATACATAAAAAAATTCATCCACCATGATCAAGTAGGCTTCATTCCTGGGTAGCAGGGTGGTTCAACAAATGAAAATATCAATGTAATCCACCATATAAACAAGCTAAAGGAAAAATAACACATGGTCATCTCATTTGATGCTGAAAAAGCCTTACACAAAACCCAATACCCCTTCATGATAAAGGTCTTGGAGAGATCAGGGATACAAGGAATGTACCTAAACATAATAAATCAATATACAGTAAGCCAACAGCCAACATCAAATAAAATGGAGAGACACTCAAAGCAATTCTACTAAAATTAGAAACAAGACAAGGCTGTCCACTCTCTCCATATCTATTCAATACAGTACTAAAAGTTCTAGCTAGAGCAATAAGACAACAAAAGGAGATCAAGGGGATATACATTTGAAATGAAGAAATCAAACTTTCACTATTTGCAGATGATATATTAGTATACATAAGTGACCCCCAAAATTCTATCCTGGAACTCCTAGAGCTGATAAATACTTTCAGTAATGTGGTAGGATACAAGATTAACTCAAAAAAATCAGTAGCTCTCCTATATACAAATGATAAATGGGCTGAGAAAAAAATCAGAGTAACATCACCCTTTACAATAGCCACAAAGAGTGTAAAATATGTTGGAGTAACTCTAAGCAAACAAGTGAAAGACTGAATGAAAAAAACTTTAGGTCTTTGAAGACACAAATTGAAGAAAATATCAGAAAATGGAATGATCTCCAATGCTCTTGGTTAGGTAGGATTAACATACTAAAAATGACAATCTCACCAAAATCAATCTACAGATTCAATGCAATCACCATCAAAATCTCAACACAATTCTTCACAGACCTTAAAAGAATAATACTCCATATAGAAAAACAAAAACCCAGGATAGCTAAAACAATCCTGTACAATAAAGGAACTTCTGGAGGCATCACCATCCCTGACTTCAAGTTCTATTATACATCTATAATAATGTATACCATTATAAACTATAATAAGTTTGGTATTGGCATAAAAACAGACACATGGATCAATGAAATTGAATCAAAGTCCCTGACATAAATCCGCATACCTATGAACACTTGACTTTTGACAAAGAAGCCAAAATTAAACACTGGAGAAAGGAAAGCATCTTCAACAAATGGTGCTGGCATAACTGGAGGTCAACATGTAGAAGAATGGGGGGGGCTATCCTACCCCCACATTTCCCCCAGAATACTCTTTGAGTAGAAGCAGCAGGAAATATTTCGTAGAGGTATAGAGGGGAGAGAAAAAAGATAGAATATACAGGATAGTTTCAGGAGGGCCTGGATCCTAATCCATTAGGCCAGAGCTTTAATCCAAAGGGCTATTTATAACAATGCCAATGGGTGGGAAAAAGGACCTTCCCCTAGCTAGATACAGCCAAGTGTAGACCCTTACAAACACCTGATACTCAGGTCTGTGGTCCAATCAACCTCTTATACAATCCTGCTGGGTACAGCCNCTAGGAAACCTAGATGGGCTCCTACAGGTTCCCCTTCTTTATATTTTAAAAGGAAAAACTCCCCATTAAGAGCTCACAGCGATCTCCATAACTGTCACATCTCCCAGTGAAGGAGTAAAGGATGATAATGTCCTTTTTGGAATTGGTCTAAGATGACTACAGCAGTCTTAGCTTCATCAAGTCCTTTCTAAATCAAAAAACTCTTGATGCAACCACATCAAACTTAAAGACTCCCTTAGCTTCATCATTAACATTAACAGGTTAACATAATTCCAACATGAATATTGCTATACATAGTTACAACTCTCTCAAACTTACATCTTAACACCTAGTAGAGATTTAAAATTTTCTTAACATTAAGAAGAGATGTTACATTATCTTCCAACAAGACAGAGAGTAATTTTCTTTGGACTTCATTTAGAAAACAAAATAAAGGTAAACTGCTAGTTATCAAGCCCAAAAAGAAAGAAAAGAGAATGAGAAGGGAAAACCTTGTCTAAGTTGAAGTGGGGTTCCAAACCTGCATCATTCAGCAGGTTCCCCTGCTAACTATTTGCCTTGAAAGCTTAATGTATTTCTAAGTGACTTCACTACCCTTATAGCTCTTTGTCCTGCAGCTACCATAAATAACACTCTGCGCAACTATTAAGCAATATAAGGCACTTTCTCAAAGGATTCTGCATCTCAGATCCACCACTGGTCAAAGGCGGAGCAGCTCTGAGCTCCAATTCTTTTTAGCTTTTCATTGGAGCTGACATTCAACAAACTCTCAGATAAATTTCCTCCTTCTTAATTTTTTTTTTAAAGCTGTTTTTTAAGTTTACTATGAGTGTTTTTTATATCTCTTTGGAATCTTAAACAGAACTCAATCTCAGTAGCTGTTTTCATTTTAATTGTCTCCTGTGAGTCAAGCTGTTTGTTTNATATCAGCTTTTTGGGAAGTAAATCTAAGCTTTCTAGCAATGCTTAGAAAAGAAATTTCATTTCGACCTGAAAAAAGTATTTCCTGGCAGTATCGCCATCTTTAATGGAAAAACTACCTTTCCCAGAATGCATTTCTCTATCTGCCCTCTGATACAAGCTAACNTTCAGACTTCATTTCCCACAATTCCTTTTGACTCCATGANTCAATTTNCGGTTCACTTTTACTTGGTTTGCTTTCGTATTGGAAATCAAGAGTAAGCGAGGTTTTTCTTCATTGGAGGTNTCTTGAGTCAAAAGATTTCTCTTCTCCCTGAGCTGGCCTTAATAGGTGTTTCTCTTTCACTCAATACTGGCCCCGGATCAGAACCTTACCTGCCACATTAGCGCGCATTGAGGCTGGTATCCCTGATACCAAAATTCCCTTGGAGCTTGCNNATCTGCCCCAACCATTCAGTGAAAAGGAATGAAAGCATTCAAAGCAAAGCTTTCCTACAGTTCCTTCAGAGAGACTTTCCCTGATAGATCTTTATCTTGTCCTGCTTCTTCCTTTCCCCCCAGATGCAGAGCTTCAGATGCCTCAGGCTGCGGCTCTGTTCCTCTGCTAACTGCTTCTAGAGGTAGGGGCTTTTCTCCCAGAATCTGCCACAGACTCTAGCAGCTTTCTCCAGGTCCTGCAACTTTAAGCGAGGAATCTGTCCCTTTTCCATCCTGTCNTNGCTCGCATNTTCTGACAGAGTTTCTGATGCTGCTTCTGCAGCTGCAAACACAGCTTGGCTTTATTGCTTCCTCTGACTGCACGTTTCTGCATCTATGGCTAGGTTCTAGCTGCAGGAGGATTTCTGGCTGCTGTTTTTCTATCTTAGAAAGACAGGACTTAGAGAGGTTTTGCCTTGTTCTAAGAGGTTTGTCGTATTTTCTTAGAGTGAATCACAAGTGATTTCCCATACTAATATCTCCAGGTGATTCTTATTTTTGCACTTACAAAAAGAGAATCTAAGAAAATTCTGAAAGCTTTTTAGTTTCTGAGAGAGAAAGACCACTAAGTTTTCCCAAAACTTCTAAACTTTGGCTTATTACACCTGCATTTTGCTTCAGGGAAAATTACTTTCTCCTGAGGCTTGGAACCAAAAGCTTCCCACAGGAATCTTTTTCTCCCTGTTTCTTCCTCTGATTTTTCCCAGTTTGCATTCATAGCTCAAGAGTTAGAAAATTAAGGACATAGTGTCTCTGTCTAGTTGCTTATCTTTATTTTATATTCCTTTATTTCTACTCTACCTTACTCTTCTAATTTTTTCCTACACTGTATTTCTATTTCTTACTTTCCTTATTTTTCATAGATAGAAATTAAGAGAGAGACAGAGAGAAATCTTGATAGAGAAGATTCTACATTATAGCTTTATATTCAGACATCCTTACAGTCCCTTTTTTTCTTTTTTCTCTCAAGGATAACACCCTTGCCTCATTTTACTTTNTTCACTACAAAACTGGTCCAGCTGTTTAGTGGCAGGGCCTAACTTCTACTTTCATCAAGTACTTCTGGATTTTTTTGTCTTTTTTATCTTTGTATTAATTAGCCTCTGTTCAATGGTGCCATCTGTGGGGGGCCATCCCNCTCCCACATTTCCACAGAGTACACTTGAGTAGAAGCAGCAGGAAATATTACTTAGAAGTATAGAGGGGAGAGAAAAAAGATAGAATATACAGGATAGTGTCAGGAGGGCCTGGATCCTAATCCATTGGGCCAGAGCTTTATTCCAAAGGGCTATTTATAACAGTGCCAAGGGGAATACCAAAGGACCTTCCCCTAGCTAGATACAGCCAGGAGTAGACCCTTACAAACACCTGATACTCAGACCCATGGTCCAATCAACGTCATATGCAGTCCTGCTGGGTACAGCCACTAGGAAAACTAGATGGACTCCAACAAGAATGTAAATATATTGACATGAACAAAACTCAAGTCCAAGTGGATCAAAGACCTCAACATAAATCCAGATACACTGAACCTGATAGAAAAGAAAGTGGGAAGTAGCCTTGTTGCAGAATATTATTTTCAGGTGGGTTACTTTTGTTTCTGTTGCATTTGTTTAACTCTGTAAGGATCTATTACTTTGCCTATCTAAAACACCTAATGGTCTAATAAAAGAGCTGAACAGCCTCTATATAGCAAGGCAGGAGAAAGGATAGGCAGGGCTGGCAGGCAGAGAGAAAAAAATAGAAGGAGAAATCTGAGAGGAAAGGAAGAAGGAGTGAGAGAAGGAGAGGAGGCTGCTAGGGGCTAGCCAAAAAGCCACACACCAGCCATGGAGTAAGAGGAAAGATAAGGTATACAAAAATAGAGAAAGGTAAAAGCCCAGAGGCAAAAGGTAGATGGGATAATTTATAGATAAGAAAAACTGGCAAGATACAAGCCAAACTAAGGCCAGGCATTTATAAGAAAGAATAAGTCTGCGAGTGTGATTAATTAGGGAGCTGGGTGATGGGCTCTCCAAAAGACCAAAGAGCAAAAGAGCAGAAAAAATAACTACATAGCCTTGAATGCATTGGCACAGGAGACTACTTCCTGAATATAACACCAGTAGCACAGACACTGAGAGCAACAATTAATAAGTGGGACCTTCTGAAACTGAAAAGCTTCTTTAAGGCAAAAGTCGTTAAGGCAAATCAGCAGCCTACAGAATGGGAAAAGATATTCACCAACATCTGACAGAGGGCTGATCTCCAAAGTATATAAAGAACTCAAGAAACTAGACATCAAAAATAGTGATGATAATAATAATAATCATAGTAATAATAGTGATAACAATAAATAATAAACCCAATTAAAATTCAATCTATTAAAAAATGTGGTACAGATCTACACAGAGAATTCTCTACAGAAGAATATCAAATGGCCAAAAGTCATTTAAGAAATTGCTCAATATCGTTAATCATTAGAGAAATGCAAATCAAAATGACCTTGAGATACCATATTGCACCTGTCAGAATGGCTAAGATCAAAAACATTAAGGACAGCCTATGTTGGAGAGGATGTGGAGTAAGGGGACTACTCCTCCAATGCTAGTGGGAGTGCAAAAATGTACAGCCACATTGGAAATCAGTATGGCGGTTTCACAGATAATTGGGAATCAATCTACCTCAAGACCCAGCTATACCACTCTTGGGCATATACCCAAAGGATNCTCAATCACACCACAAGGATATTTGCTCAAATGTTCATAGCAGCATATTCCTAATAGCCAAACCTGGGAACAACCTAGATACCCCTCAACTGAAGAATGGATAAAGAAAATGTGGTACATTTACACAACAGAGTATTACTCAGTGGTAAAAAAAAAAATGCCATCAGGAAATTTTCAGCAAATAGATGGAACTAGAAAAAAATCCATCATCCTGAGTGAGGTAACCCAGACTCAGAAAGACAAGCATGGTATGTACTCACTCATAAGTGGATAGTAGATGTAGAGCAAAGGATAACCATGCTACAATCTACAGCCTTAGAGAAACTAGGTATCAAAGAATACCCTAGGAGGGACAACACATGAATCACCCTCAGAAGGGGAAATGGATGAGATATCCTGAGTAAACTGGTGCAGGGGTGGTAAGGAGGAGAGGATCCTGGATATAAACATGAGGAATCAAGATGGTCATGATGGGGGAAGGAGGAAGAGGGAGAACAGTGAAAGAAATAGCTTGACGAAGAGGGCCATTGTGGGGATAGGGAGAAAACTGGTTGTTGTTGCTTGCTTTTCACTCTTTTGGGAGGCCTGCTACCCAGCTCCAAATAAATCACACAAGGAGGCTTATTCTTATTTATGAATGTNCAGCCTTAGCTTGTCTTGTTTCTTGCCAGATTTTCTTACCTCCAAATTATCCTGTCTATCTTTTGCCTCTGTCTATCTTTTACCTTTTTCTATTTCTGTATATCTTTCTTTCTTATTCCACTGCTGGTTGTGTAGCTAGGTGGCTGACCCCTAGGTCCTCCTCCTTCTCTGGGTACGTCCTTATCTTCTCAGATTTCTCCTTCTGTATGTTCTCTCTGCCTGCCATACCCACCTATCCTTTCTCCTGCCTTGCTACTGGCTGTTCAGTTCTTTATTAGATCATCAGGCATTTTAGACAGGCACAGAAACATAGCTTCACAGAGTTAAACAAATGCAACATAAACAAAAATAAAACACCTCAAAATACTATTCTACCACAGCTGGTGCCAGGGAAACTCCCAAGAATCCACAATGATAACCCCAGCTAAGACTCCTAGCAATAGTGGAGAGGGTGTCTGAACTGGCCTTCTCCTGTAATCAGATTGGTTGTCATCATAGAACCTTCATCCAGTAACTCATGGAAGCAAATGCAGAGATCCACAGCCAAGCACTGGGCCAAGCTCCAGGAGTCCAGTTGAGGAGAGAGAGGAGGCATTATATAAGCAATGAGGGACAAGATCATGACCNGGAAACCCACAGAAACAGCTGACCCAAACTCATGGGCGCTCATGAACTCTAGACCAACAGCTAGGTAGTCTGAAAGGGACTGACCTAGGCCCTCTGTATGTGGGAGGCAGCTGTGTAGCTTGGTTTCTTTGTGAAGTTCCTAGTAGTGGGACCAAGCTCTGTGCCAGGAGTGTGAGCTGGCTTTTTGGACCCTATTCCCTCTAGTAAGATGCCTCACTAATCCTTGATGTGGGTGTCGGTGGCAGGGGGCTTGTTCATGCCTCAACTTGATATGCCATGATTTGTTGACTCCCATGGGAGGTCGTACTCTTTCTGAGGGGTGGAGAGGTTGGGGTAGAAAGAAGGTGNGCAGGGGAAGCAGGAGGAGAGGAAGGAGGGGAAAATGGATGATGTGTAAAATAAATGAAAAATTTTTTTTAATTTCCTAATGAAACAGGATATTTCCATGAGATAAAAACATCACATTACAGGCAATGGGAATCTCCCCACACCCATTCACACCATGCCAGACACCAGAGATNAATGGCACTGACAAAAATGCAAAGACACAGCAGTAGCAAGAGACATTCTGGGTCCCAGGCTCTCAGGGCCTTGCCTATCTGAGATTCACCCTTCAGAGTTTCATTTCTGGTGAGCAGGGCCCTGAAGTCAATTGCCATCTGCTGCTCCTCTGACATGGCCACCACCAGTCTACCTTGACTGAGGGGAAGACATAGACATTCTATAGGGCTGTATCTATCCAATTCTGCCTGCAACAAACATAGGAACATTTTTAAATATCAATTATCTGTCTGAGAAGTGCACAGTAAAACCTAGGAAGACTCAAAGGAAAATGGGCATGAATCTACTTATTTTTTACCTTTCTGGTGATATATTAAAATAGAAACAAGCTTCAGATCTCTTCACATGCAATAATTTAGATTCTCTGTATTTTTCAATCACACCTGTATCCTCTCTTCTGACTTTTGCTACATCTGCTTTGTCATCAACTGCCCAGCTGTGCTGGTCAGAGTATTGGTAAAGCACAGTAGTTTTCATGTGTCCAATCAAACCTTGTAGGCCACCTTTTTGTACACATGAGTCATCACTCCTTTGGTTTGAACAGCTCCAATAGTTTTTCTAAAGCTGTGAAGCCCTGAGCTGAGACGCTGATGTCAGACTGAATGACAAGTTTCTCTAACATCTCTCTTTTCTTATAATTATGTCATCCTCTCTGGAGGTGCTTCTGTCTGTCATAGGCTGAGACACTGATGCTTGATCTGAGGGACATGTATGTACTTCTGACATCTGTGTTTCCTGCTGGTTATTTCATCCTCTGAAGATGCTCCTGTCTGTCANAGGCTGAGTTTCAGGCAAGGAACTCACAGACAGATACACACTCCTTGATGTTTCTGATGTGCTGTCTGCAGGACCTTCACAGTTCTTAGGCTAGCATATGTTCTCCATATAGATGTGGGATCTGAGGCAGGGCTGTGGCACACACAAACTGTCCCCAGTGGGTTTATCCTCCCACAATTCTGTTGTTTTGAAGACTGTCAATTATTCAAACAGGCCATCCGTGAGTCTTAGGATTCTCAGAAAAGCCACATTCTGAAAGACATAGCTTGGGTGTGGAGTTATTCTCCAGAACCACGTTTCCTGCCTGGGGTGCCTGACTCACTAGTCAAGTTAGCTTATGACTCTGCTCTGTGGATAAGGCTAAGTAAGGCTCCAGGGAAGAGCTAGGCACTGTTCCAGAGAGGAAAGGGCGGAGCCACAGGCTGCTCTGCTCCTGNGCCACTAGCCTCCCTTGTAAATAGCTCTTAGGGACCACTGGACAGCACAGTCCTGATTTCACCTTTGAACAGAAGCTGTAGCACACCACGCTGGAGCGGAGACAAGCAAGGTACACAGGCCCTGGATCCTGCAGAATCATGCTCCAAAGACATCATCACAGCTTTGCCCTGGTAACCTGGGACTTCTCTTCTTTCTCTAGGTTTTGTTTTCCTTTGTTTTCTTGTTTGTTTTCTTTTTTGTTGTTATTGTTTTAAGATAATAATAGAATTAAATAATCTCCCTCCCACCCACCCCCCGTTTCCTCCCTCATGCCCTCAGAAATACCATTCCTGATTCATTTAAAAATCTGGCCTCTTTTTTCAATGTTACTACAATTATGATTATAAATAAAAGGGGGTGGTGCAAGATCTGTCCTTTCTGATTGGCCACTTCTAGCCTGGCAAGACCCAGCAAGTTGCTGGGCTCCAAAGCAGGCAAGGGAGGAAGACTCTGGCAGTGCCAGACTCACAGCTGAAAGGCCAAGTGGCAAGTCCAAAAAGCAGAGCTGGGGGAGGAGGGGGCTGACAAAGGCCAGACAAGGCAAGCAGAAGCTGCCAGCGGGGTCAGGCACCCAACTCTGCTCCCACACTCACCTAGGGTGTTATACCTCACTGCAGCTAGGCACGAGCTCCCTGCTGCTTGCTAGTTGCCCTTTGTACCACCACAGGGTGCCCTCTCACTAATCAGTATTCATAATATTACTTCTGTATAAGTTTTCAGGGCTGACNATTTGGTATTGGACAATTCCTTGTTCCCTAGGTTTTTGTGACCTCATTAGTGCTGTCTTACTGCTTGGGAACGGCCTCAGCTGCTCCAACACGTGATCCCAGTTTGGATGCTGAATGGGAGGAATGGAAGATGAACTTTC
>LZPO01035113.1:28181-45168 GCA_001675575.1 Neotoma lepida
AGAAGTAGCTGAGAGGTCTACATCCAGATCCATGGGCTCCTGAAAGAGACAGACACTTGTCCTGGCTCCCAGTGACATATTTCCTCCAACAAGGTCATACCTACCCTAACAAGGCCACACCTCCTAATCCTTCTCAAGTAGTGCCACTCCCTGATGACTGAGCATTAAAATACATGAGCCTATGGGGACCATTTTTTTCAAACCATCACAGCAGTCCTCTCTTCATTTCTACCCATATGGCACTTTGGAGAAAAGCCATTGATCTTCAGTTCTGCTCCACAATTATCTGTTCAATAAGAACTTACTCTNCTCATGCTGAGTGTAAGGACCCAGAGGCTTCCAGCCAACACACTTTTACACATGGAAGACAGCAAGCATTTTGTAGATGCTGAGACAGAAAGAAAATGTGATAAATGCTCCAAGAGAAACCAGAATAAAAAGGGCCATTTCAGAAAACTGGGGGCCTCTTAAGGGTGATACTGCTTTAGTTTTAGGTGATGAGAAAGCCCACAGCCCTGTGCTCCTTGAGCGTCACAACCATTCTAAGCACTCTGAAAATATTAAACTTGCTTCCTCCTCACCATGACCCTGAGAATAATGACTCCTGTGATCTCTGTTTAACAGATAAGATAACTGAGACCACGGTTAAGGAGCATTCCTGATGCCCCAAGGCTAGTGTGCAGCAGGCTCTGACTCCAGCCCCCCCAGCCTCAGCCCTCTAGACTTCCCCACAGCTGCTAAACATCAGGGAGGTTCTTGAATTAGTCATACCACCATTGTTACCACAGCCTCATCCCTGTGTACCTGGAAGAGGGCACAGTGTATATATATGTGGGATTCAAATTTGACACTGCCTGTAAGGAAACACCTGCAGGCTACAAGTCATGAAGTTTGGTGATGGGGGTCATTAGGCTGTCCCAAGTATGTTACCTATGAACTGGACCCTGAAGACATGATGAAGAGGATGTTTACCAGCAGAAGCAGAGGAAGGAAGGGCCGGGGTGAAAGGACGCTGGATGAGGGGGTAGAGTTGGGGCTGGAGTGCAGTGCAGGCAGCAGCAGGCAGGGAAAGCTGAGGAGAGGGACATAGGCCCATCTCTACTCACCTCACAAATGGCATCCTCAGCACTGCCAGACCATCACTGTGTGTTGTCAATGCTCAGGATTATCCTGAAACTCCAATTAGATGCTTTTCAAACAGTTCTTCTCACAGTTAATTAACTGACAGTTGATTTTCTTGGCAAGCACCTTTGCAATTTGGTTTCAAACAAGTCCTTCTTTAAAATTTTACAAAACTCAAATTGTTTCGTATTGGAATCTATCATCAAAAGGGTCTTTTATTTATTCTTTGATTATTTCATACATGTATACAATGTATCTTGATTGTATCCAGTCTCAACTCCCCTCCTCCACCCTCCACATTCCCCTCCCACCCCGTCTTCATTTCTTTCTCTCTCCTCGGTAAACCACCAAGTCCAATCAGTGCTACGTGCTGGAATGTTGACTAGTCTCATGAGGTCTTTTATTTTTTTACACCATGTCTTTGTGTGTGTGTGTGTGTGTGTGTGTGTGTGTGTGTGTGTATGTGTACACATGGATGTGCACATTTCACATATTGTGAGGTCAAAGAACATCTTCCAGGAGTCAGTTCTCTCTGCCATGTGGGTCTTGGGGAATCACCTCAGGACATCAGACTTGGCAGGAAGTGTCTTCATCCACTGAACCATCTTGCTGGCCGCTGTACAGGTCTTGAGCAGGTAACCACCATGCAGTGAGTTCATGAATGCAGCAACCATGCCATGTCCAGAATAACTTAAACACAGTTCTGATTACAGTCCTCCATTGACATTAGTCTTGACGTTGGTAAAGTCATCTAACATGGTCAGCTTTCTCTATTTTCCATATGGAAAGTGGAAGGGTTGGATAGCCAAGGCAGTTGGTTCTTCCCTTTTTGGTTCTGTGATAATGTGACAGAGCTATGTGACCCACTGAACTTTCCCAAGTTGGCCTTCCCAGTTCATGCATTGTGTACCTCCTCTACCACCACATCGCTGCTTCTGAACCTAGGTGGCCAGGAGGATGTCCTCTGCACCCAAACCATGCCGATTCCCTGCCCTGCTCAGCTTCATGGATCCAGGATCAAAAACAGTGTCTGTCTGTAGAGGGTGGGATGATGGTGAGAGTGATGGTTTTCATCCCTCCTATGGTGTGTGTGTGTGTGTGTGTGTGTACACATGTGTATGTATGTGTGTGTATGTGTGTGTATATGTGTGTGCGTGTGTGTGTGTTTGTGTGTGTGGCCCCTAAGCCTGTCATCCTTATTAGAAAGATGTTGTTTTTGTTTTGTCTTAATGAAGTTAATGATATGGACAGAAAGTGGGTAGTAGTAAACTGAATGGAACTTGGTGCCATTTGCCTGAGGTTATATTTGAGTTTTTAAAAGTTCTCTTTGGTGGTAGAAGGTGATAGTTTTACTGACTGAGTTAGTGCTTAGAGAAATGAATGAAAAATGATAAATTCTATTTATCTGTGTTCATCTGGGATGGTGATGGTGGGGAGTGAATTTAGCCGTTGCACATTTCTGGAGACCAAACAGAACTACATTCTTCCCAAGGCAGGATGAAGCTTGGGGAGGGAGACATCCTGGAAGACACCCTAGGTCTCAAAGCATTCAGTGGGTTTCCAGCCTGGTGGATGCTGGCAAAGGATCCATTATGCTAGTCTGCTCTGCCATCAGAACTTGCCCATGGGACCATTTAACTGTGATGTGGCCTCTGAATCTAATTTTGCCCTAAGTTCTGCTTCCTTTTGACCTTTTCCTTCCTCAGCAATGGTGGCCCAGCCAGCTGAGAAAAGCTGTGGAGAGAATGTGCAGCCCTTCCTGGCATCCATTCTGGAGGAGCTAATGGGGCCGGTGAGCTCAGGCTTCAGTGAAGTACGTGCCCTTTTCGAAAAAGAAGTAGATGAACTCAGCCAGAGCTTCCATGCCAGCCAGGACAGTGTCCAGCTGAAGGAGGTAGGAGAGCCAGCAAGTTCCCGGTAGCTGCTGGCCTGCCTTCCCATGGTGCCTTTCTCTCCCCTCTCTCTTCCCCCCTTAATCCTGCCCCCTCTCCTATCCCCTCTGTCTCTTCCTATTCCCTCCTCTCCCTTTTCAGTCCCCTGTAACCTCGCCTTCTCTCTCCTCTTTCCTTTTCCCTTCCATCCATTTATCTGGTATTTCTACTGTCTATCCCACTGCCTCATTCCATTCATAAGTAAATAACGAACTCCATCCATTCATAAGTAAATCCACCTAATTTTCCTTATTAATGGTTTTTAAGTTGCAAAAGTAATGTTTGTACAAGTGAAACAACCAGCTCAAATATATAATTCTAGGTCCACAAAGAGGTGAAATTAGTAACCAGAACTGATCCAATTGCCCTTAGTCCCTCTGCCTCTATTCCCAAGCCCTTGAATTGACTGATATAAATAGTCCAGTGTGTGTTTACCTGCGTGCTTTATTTGTTCATATATAAGCCTGTCTCCTTCTTTTAAATAACATTTGCTGCTTTGTTTCCACAGCTATAGATTCCTGATAGAAACCCATGTTTGTCAAGCAGCAGTGACACCTCACTCTATTGAGTCAGAAAGTAAGGGAGGGGCGTGATCTGCTCTAATAGAACTCCAGAGGAGATTTGCTGACACAGGCACTGGCAGCTTGCCTTGCACTTACCATATCATTAAGGACAGGATTTGTTAGGGTGATCGTTTCTTTCTCCCTCTTTCCTGATATTGGTTAAAAGGGTTTTCCTTTTAATCGGTACATTGTAACTGTCCACATTTATGGGCTACAGTGTGACACTGTTACCCAGATCTTTGAAGGCAGAAGCCTGACTCTAGTAGCCCCAACAGGNTATGCTCAGCTACCTGTCACAACATGGCAATAAAAGAGATGAGTAAGGGTGACAGGCAGAGGACAGAGGTCTATTTAATGTGCCCACCTTGGGAGAGGTGCAGATAAAGGAGTCCAGAGACCCAAGTCTGTCTCCGAAGGGCTGACGGGAGCTTTAGGCTTCAGTAGAGGGAGAGCTGGGTGGGNCCCTGATCNGCTCTCCTGGTCTCCTGGACCACTGCTCTAGCTCTTCAGTTTCCGCGTAGTTCTTATCATCCTTACCACTTAAGGAGACCCATCTGATCCCTGCAGGATGATCTATCTCTTCTGCTCCAGGGGGAGCCTCANCTGCAAGGGTAACACCCTCATCTGTACGTGGATACATCCTGGGAGGCTCTGCTCCTCCTAGGATACAAAGTGACTTTAGGTTTAAGACAATGACTTATCTCTGTGCCTTCAGCCAACGGAAAGGAGCCAGACAGATCCTAAATGAAGGTAGAGATACCAGCATGTTATTTATTCTGCTTCAGTTACCTGTGGACCTACCTGAGGAGTCAATGCCTTTTTAGCAAAAGCAGCTTCTACATGCCTGCTTCAGCAGTTTATATGTGCAGATGGTGTGGAATGATCGAATAAGTAATTACCACTTCCATTCCCTTAAACATTTTTCATTTCTGTGTGTTGGCAGCTCCTCGAGCTCATTATAAACTACATGATAGATTGTGTAAGCCATAGTCACCCTCCTGTGCTGCGCTTTCTCCTTTCTTTATGTGTGATTGTACAAAACCAAGATCATTTCATACATGCCTTGATGCTTCTTATTACAGCTGTACGTGTGCATGTGTATGTGTGCACGTGCCTGTATGGGGATGTGAGCATGTGAGTATATGTGTATGTATGGGTGTATGTATGGCTATGTGTATATGGTTACCTGTGTGGTATGTGTGTGCATGTGTATGTGCTGTCTCTTATACACATCTAGATGTGTATAAGAGACAGGTGTGTGTGTGTGTGTGTGTGTTTTAACTTGACTTTATTCCCTTCATTTTCTGGCACCACTCACTTCTCTGAAAAAACAAAACAAAACAAAACAAAACAAACAAAAAAAAAACCCACCTTGGCTTGCGCTGTTCTGTACTCTCTCCCTCCTAGAAGATAGAACACACACATTTCAGAGCTGTTGTCTTACCTTGCTTGCTTTTAGAAAAATATAGTTATTTTATATACTAAGCTGCTTATCAGGTTTCTTCAAAATGATTTCATGAAACTGTTTCCAAGGTAACTGATCTAGTTCTGAACCACTTTTTGTAATGACAGNGTAATATTTCATGTTTAGAAGTGCCATGATTTATTCAGCCATTCCATTATTGCTGACACCATGAGCAAAGCTATAATAAATAACCTTGTAATATATCCTATCATATTGTAGATACATGTATGTGTGTACACGTACACATTCCTTATATCTTGATGCTCTTATTTCAATAGGATAGATTCCTAGGTTGAAAGATATATTTTCATGTTAACAGATATTTCTCTTAAATTTCAAAAAAATTTTAAATTTTGCATTATACTTCTCCCCATGTTACCATCTGTGAGGGGTGTTATCACTTATTTAAACTCTCAACAATTTGATAGTAATAAAGTAGGCACCCTTTTTTCCGCTNTTGCCTATTTAATTAATTTTTTAAAGTAATATATTCCTGGTACTGAAGTGATGGTTCAGCAGTTAAGTGCGCTTGCTGCTCTTCCATAGGACCTGAATTCANTTCCCAGCACCNATGTCAGGTGGCTCACAACTACCTATAATTCCAGCTCCGGGGGATCTGATGCCCTCTCCTGGCCTTCATGAGTACCTACACTCACGTGCACATACTCATACAGACACACACATATACTCATATTTAAAAATATAATAAATCTTTAAAAAAGAAAATGATACATTTTGTCCTATAACTGTAGGACAAAAGCAAATGTAACAATGTGATTTTCCCCCTTCAGTAGTCCTCACCATTGTTCACTTCTTAAAGTGCATGCTTTTCCCCTTGAAAGCACAATGGCATGGGCCCTTTGAAAATCCTGTCNCACAGGGTCTCCTGTGTTATTCACACTCACCTGGCTTTTGCACAGCTTCTCTCGAGAGCTTTCATTGTCAGCAATTTTTTCCCTGTCTTCACCCATTCTCCTATTTATTTTAAGTTTCCAGTGTTCAAGTTTAAAACCATTTTAAGCTAAGCTTAGAAAATGGGACAAGTTTCCACCCCTTAAAGAATCTTATGCAGGCTCAGGGGCTCAGCAACGGTTTTCACTGCCAAAGAGCCTGCCTGGCTGGTTCTTGAGTTCCGGAAGTGGGGACTTGGAAGCTACTGAGGACTTAAGGAGCCTAGAGCTCCTGCTTGGGTGTGCCTCTGAGACTTCCTGAGGCCTCCTTGGTTCTTCTGTTTCTTTCCTAGCAGTAAAGCTGCCCCAGGGAACCATAGAAAGAAAGAAGACAATTGAAGATGTCTCAGATAGAGCGGTGCAAGTAGTAATTCATCCTCATAACATACACCGGATCGTTTCAAATGTAGGTCTTAGTGTTACGTCAAATCTAGGAAAGATTCCAATCTAAGGGCGTTTGCTTTTCTCCTTCACCAAAATGCAGCGTCTGGACCACCTGATGAAGCTTCCTCTGGATTCCGTGAAGATGGAACCTTGTTATACGAAAGTCACCTTGCTTCCAGAGCGTCTGCTGGACCTCCAGAACCGTTTCAGATTCCCTCATGTTGATCTGGTGGTCCAGAGGACACAGAACTACATGCAAGAGGTGGGAGCAGAAGGGTATCAAGGGAGGATGAGGATGAGGAGGGAGAGAGAAGGAGAAATGCATGCTAGCAGATGTGGCGGGGGTGCTCTGCAGCTCGGGGAATTGAGGCCTGTTCCCAGAGTCAGGTTGACTGAGGTCACACATTGTCCTTCCAGTTGGCTTCATCTTTCTTCAGAAAATAAGAATCTGGGAAATAAAGTAGCATTAGCCAGTAATTATTTGATGGGTTGAGTCAGACTTCAAACTTTGGCTGCCTATTAGAAACATGTAGGGAAATTTTAAGAACTACTGATATGGTACCCCACCTCTAGTGATTTCAGATATATATGTTTATAATATATTTGAAATTCTTAGAGATGTCCTCTACTTCTATCCCACTGTTTCTAATATGCAGCCAGGATCCAGACACACTGGCTGAATTCACTACCTCATTGCAAGGAGACCTGTTACAACTTCATATTTGATTTTTATTTTTTAAATTTATTTGTATGTAATAAGTTTATTACATGTATGTTTGTGCATGCCTGCTTGTCTGTACCATGAGCATGCAGGTGCCCTTGGAGGCTAGTTACATGTGCAATTCCAGAATTGGGGAGGTAGAGGCAGAAGGATCAGGTTAGGGGTTTAAGATCTTCTTTGTCTACATTGCAAGTTCAAGGCCAGCCTAGCCTGAATGAACCCTGCCTTAAAAAANCATAAGGGATAAATGACAAGATTATGCAACAATATAACAACAGTCCCTTGGATAATTCTGGATCCTGGAGAAACATAGGCACAACTACAGACTAGGACATCTGAGCTGTATCAGTTTCCTGAGCTGTAAAGCCCTGTCCCCAGTGTGATAGTCACTCCTGCCATGGCACCCTGAGCTCACCTCTCCTCTCTGCTCTATTGATGTCCTTCCCCATTCCTGTGACAGAATACCCAACAGGAACAACGTAAGGAANGAAGGATTCCTTTTGGCTTAGGGGTTGAGANGGGACAGTCCATCAAGGCAAGAGGTCATGGTGGATTTCATAGAGGCGGGAGCATGCCTAGGAAGTGGAGAGGGCTCGAGCTGGAGGTGGGACAATGCTATAGTCCTTAAGCCCCCACCTCCTCCAGCAAGGTCCCACATCCTAAAGATTCAATAATCTCCCCAAACAGTGTCATCCAGCCAAGGACCAAGTGTTCAAAAATGAGCCTACNAGGACCATTCCATATTCCACCTGGAGCACCAGCCTCTCAGAGGAAAAAGNGGGGGGGGGTAATGGGATGGTCGGATGGACAATAGAGGGAGTAAGTGCCACAGAGTGACTTATGTCCTTCTAGATGTGGAGCCTTCTCCTCCCACCTTGTCATGTGATCTGTGTCTCCATCACCAGAGCATGGAGGAGAATGACTACGGGAGGTCATGGCTCTGAGTCCCTCTGAACTGGGGTTTCTTTCCCACTAAGAATGATGGGTAGAAGAGAGGACAAAAGGATACCGTTATGAGACAGACAGACAGACATGCATATATGTATAGGGAAGGGTGTTTTCCACCCTCTTCCTATCTCATAGTGGCCACTAGGTTTTTTTGTTTCACAATCTGGGGAGTAGGATGAGCCCTGTGTCACCCCACATATGTGCATGGGGGAACTCTGTCTCCTCCTGCCAGAGCCTAGGCAGGCAGGCCGGGGCCCATGTTCCCAGCCCCTGACTGTGGTCTCTTTCTGTCTTGGCTTGATGGACAGCTCATGGAGAACGCAGTGTTCACATTTGGGCAGCTGCTCTCCTCACATCTCCAAGGAGAGGCTTCCAGAATATNAGCGGCCATCGAGAAGGTTAAGCTCCGTGTCTTAAAGGTAAGAGCTTTGTCTTCATTTGTGGGGAGCGTCTAACAAGATTGTGACCCCTGTTCCTAAGTGGGAAATACCCTGACCACCCTTTCACCCCATCCGGCCCCTTTTCCCAAGCACGGATGACCATTGTTCACAGCCGTTTCTCTAGTGTGACTCTCAGGCCTCTCCTGCCATCTAGTGGCTTCTTCAGGAACCACATGTCCTCAGCACTAGCAAGCTGGAAGTGACCGGTGGGGTTACTTTTCACAACTTGACAAATGTGTATTGACTGGCCACCGCAAACACTGTGACAGATATTGCATAGTATATGACATAGGTCAGCTGCAGCCTAGCATTCCAAGTACAATAAAGTTCATTAAACTAGTCAACATTTTAAATAAAAACCAAAACTTAGAGCCAAAGGAACCGTCCCAAGGGAGAGTATACCTGCCACATGAGATGGTTTTTAATGAGCTTTATGTGTAAGTGCATAATAAAACTGTCGCGATAATAGGAGCTTACATATATTTGGTACTTATTTAAAGCCTTNTTAAAAATCACATTCCTAAGATTTGTTGTTCCTAAATTGTCACTCCAAAGATTTATATTTTTAGTTTTTATTATTTATACATGTTTGCACGTGTCTGTGTGAACGTATGCCACCTGTATGTGGATTCCCATGGAGGCCAGAAAAGATGTCAGACCCCTTGGAGCTGGAGGCACAGGTGGTTGGGAGTCATCCAGTGTGGATGCTGGGGACAGAATCTGGGTCCTCTAAAAGAGCAGGAAGCATTTTCACCCTCAGAGCCATCCTTCAGGCCTGTTTAAAGCCTTTTAGGAAAAAGACCCCAGAGGTGTACCATTTCCTTTGACTCTCACTCACTGAGCTAATTAGACTTCACCCCCAGGGCAGACGCGGAAGCTGGTTGTCTGAAAGCTGGACTTACCGACTCAAGCAGGGCAGGCTGGTGAACCTGCTTGGAGCTTGGAGATGAAACTGTATTTACACCTGGCCCGCTACCTCCAGGTTCTAGAAAACATTGATTGTCGTACACAAATACTAGCACACTCGCAGTTACACCGAGAGAGGAAAGGTCCAACTACAGCCATCACGTGCTTCGGCAGACAGGAGAGGAAGGAGCGGAGAGCTGTCCCAATCTTCAGGCATTGGGGGGTAAAAGGCACTTAGAATACCTCAAGGTCAGCCTTCTAACCAGTGTTAAATTGTTCCTGCCCAGTGAACTGCGCCCACCTCAGTCCTGAGCCAGGAACTTCCGGTGGTGCTTGGGCCATGGAACTACACAACTGTGGATGACTCACGTACCCTTTGACACGTGCTCTAGAGTTGGGGTTTCCTGGAAACCTTGCAACCATCTTAAACGTTGGATGAACTGTAGAACAGACCTAAGTGAGGGGACTCTCGCTATTGATGGTTTTGCTTGCATCCCTGAACTCAAACATCCTGGGTCTACTGGCTACTTTTCACCATGTCCAGCTTAGCCTCCCTTTTATTTAGAGAGGCGACATTGTAACTGCAAAAAATTCAAGGGATCCAAAAATCAAGTATTTGTAAAAGAGCAACTGGTTTGGAAGGAGACAAAATCCTCCCCACTAGTATCTATGAAAGCCGTAGTTATATGTTTGGTTAGAAGGTGATAACTTACAGAATTCTACAGGTATCAGGTACTAGGGACCTACACCATATGGACTAATAAGAGGACAGATCTTCTTCAAGATTTGGCCTTTCAGTGATTTTGGATTTCTATATGAAGCCCATATGGCCACAGATTTTCTGATAATTTGCAACCTTTTATTGTTTGGATGTTTATTGTCTCCTTGTCTTAGTCAGGGTTTCTATTGCTGTGAAGAGACACCATGACCACAGCAACTGTTACAAAGGGAAACATTTAATTGGGGCTGGCTTATAGTTCAGAGGTTTAGTCTGTTATTGTCATGGCAGGAAGCATGATGGCATGCAGGCAGACATGGTGCTGGAGAAGGAGCTGAGAGTTCTTAAATCCTGACTCACAGGCAACAGGAAGTGGCCTGAGACACTGGGCAGTATCTTGAGCATAAATGAGACCTCAAAGCCCACCTCCACAGTGACACACTTCCTCCAACAAGACCACGTCTACTCTAACAAGACCATACCTACTCCCAACAAAGCCACACATCCAAATAGTGCAACTCCCTTTGGGGGCCACACCCCTATTCAAATGAACTTATTGCTGCAGTTAAAACCATGAACTTACCAATAAACTATTTGTTACTCAAAAAAAAAAATGTTCCTGCCAGGGGTGGTCCCACAAGTACTCAGACATTTCCAAAATCAGAACAGATTCCACCTCACAAGACATTCGCTTCTACCTCTCACAAATTTGCCTGCAAAAACATGCCCACTGATGTTAGATCCAGGCTCTTGGCATTGGCAATTCTACTTCTCCTACCTTCCTCCATAGTCTTCTCCACTTGGTGGCCTTTGGTTGAGTAGGGATGTAATTTTGCTCCCCTTTATGATCTCTAGTGTGAGCATTCTCTCCAGCTATTTGGTTGCACCATTGTGTTTACATGCTCACAGCAATTCTCCAGAGAGCCTGTGCACAAGGCACCGGTGTCCACACGCAAGCCAGGATGGAAATGGGCTGCTCCCAAGAGCCTACTCTTGTTGACTCTTAAGATCAAATGTGTTCTTTTGCGCTCCTGGACTCTGAAGCCCTAGCCTAAACTAGAGAGCNATGGGTGAACTCTTTTGTAAGTGACAGGTAGTAGATGTATTAGTCTCCTCAGCCTGTTTCTTTGGCAACCACTCAGCTCTGCTGTATAGTCTCCAGTTTGGGATGTCCAGTGTACTCGCTGTGTTGATGGAGCTTTAAGCCATGTTCTCTCTCCCCTTGTG
This sequence comes from Neotoma lepida, assembly GCA_001675575.1. Classification (NCBI taxonomy): domain Eukaryota; kingdom Metazoa; phylum Chordata; class Mammalia; order Rodentia; family Cricetidae; genus Neotoma; species Neotoma lepida. The sequence goes on from LZPO01035113.1 coordinate 39,557, forward strand.
GACATTATTACAAACCACCCCCCACACCTTTGCAGGACAGAGAATAATTGATAGCCGTGGCTCCCCTGTGTCTACCCACCTGGGAGTAATGAAGCACAAACTCACTTTCTGGTTTGAGCCGCATCTTTATAAAACCTATCCCTTCTTTGTTTTGATCTTGCCTCAGTTTCTGTATTTATAAAATGGGTGGGTGAAATGGGTCATGACTTCACAGCCCATACCCGGTTTATGCAAGAGTTCCAGAAAAAGATCTCTGAGAGTCCTCAGAAATTAGTGGGGGCTGAGGAAGGGAGANGACCGGGTGGGTATATTGTCTTACTGTTTAAGTGAAAGCTACAGATTGAAACTGTGCTCCTTAGCCTGTGTCTCTGTGTTCATAGCAATATGACTACGACAGCAGCACCATCCGGAAGAAGATCTTCCAGGAGGCATTGATTCAAATCACACTGCCCACCGTGCAGAAGGCACTGGCATCCACATGCAAACCAGTAAGGAACTGGGCTGCTCCCAGGAGCCTGCTCTTGTTGACTCTTAAGTTCAAATGTTTAATCTTGCACTCCTGCATTAGCAAATGTTAGACTAAACCAGAAGGGCTAAGTGGTCAGATAGATGTTTTAGGCTTTGTGGTCATTTCTGCTGCAAGCACTCAGCGCTGCTGTGTGGTGCTGCAGCAGCCAAAGATGATGCACAAATATACAGACAAAGTCTGTGTTTCAGTACACTTATGCACACATGCATGCAGGCATGCAGGCATGCAGCCCAGGATTTGTGACTCCTGAATCACAGGAACTCTCAAAGGCTAATCTCTGAGGGCTGTCCTGNATTGCCNAAGGAGGTGAGATGTTCTCCCATTTTATTGTCAGTCTCGTTCAGCATGTACACTGAAAGGTGGCCACTATACCCCAAAAAGATCTTAAGTGTGATCACAGAGGCCNATGTGTTCTCTTACCTTCTGTAACTTTACTTTAACTGACATAAGCTGTTGTGAGCATGGGGCTGCAGGACAGCCATGATTATGAGGTGTGAGCAGAGCAATAGGCAAGAAGTGCCTGGAGGCTTCTTCCAGGCTTGTGTATAAGTCCTGGCTCCCCTGTGTTCCGCTGTGGGCCCCTGGGCAAGCCCCTGTTCTTATTTTGATCAATTTCCATCTTTATGAAATTTATCTAATAATGTGTATCTTCCTTTTTCTTTTACTCTCAATCCCCCTCCTTTTTGACAGTATCTTGCTGTGTAGCCCAGGCTAGGCTTTAAACTCCTGATCCATCTGGCTTAGCACCCCTGCCATGCTAAAATTANACCTCCACACCTGGGTTGCATTATCTGTCTCAAGAATGAGAAAATTCGGATGATACATTTGCCATCTGATGAAGTTCATATCATATACCAGGCATGGTGTTAAACATTTCTTCTCGGTCATCACAATGAGTTTCACAGCAGTCCTCAGAGGAGGAGAGAGACTATTCACACCCTCATGAAGCAAAAGAGATTGAATAGCAGACCCAAGGTCACAAAGCCAGTCACCACCAGCTGAATCCAGTTTGTACTTACCTATGACCCAGCTGGCACTCAGCAAATGGCATCAGCGTCTCCTACACCAATTACAATGACTGCTTCTGCATTCCAAAAAATTACTTAGGAGCCTGGCCATTTTCAAGGCCCAGTCCCCCTTGGAGTCAATAAGAAAGACCATCATAGAATTTTTAAATGGCTTTTTGGCAGTTTGGAGAGTCTCCAAGCACTGAACATTAAAATCCTTTGTGTGGGTTATTATACTGTGGAATTTTCTCTGGTTGTTTTCATAGTCTATAAATGCTGTTTTTCTTCAGATGGTCATTGGCATATTCAGTCCTGTATTTATGCCTGGAGTATTTCTTTGGTGGAAAGGGTCTGAGAAACCCACAGGAGAAAGGAATCGGTTTGTAAGAGTGTCCCTTGGCNGAATGTGATGGGCAGCCTGAGGGATTACTAATTTACCTGCGAATATGTCTTCACACAGATATGCTGCTTAAAGTGTGTTTTCACTCCCAAGGGAGGTGTGGAGGCCTTACTGCTACCTTCCCCAATGTGAGGGGGAGGAAAGAGGGCTCCCCTTCTTTCTATGCCCTCTGTTTCTTAACATGAAAGGAGTGAAATGTGTCCAATCTATGCAGCTCTTGCAGGTGTTTTGGTTTTGGTTTTGGATGTGCGAGCATGTGGTGTGTGTGTGTGGTGTGCGTGTGTGTGTGTCGTGTATACATGTGTTTTGCATGCATGGATGCCCATATATTTTCAGGTATGTATGCCTGTGTGCATGTGTGCCAGAGACTGACACAGAATGTTTTCCTCCATCTCACTGAACCTGGGGCTTGCCAGTCAGCTAGTCCATCTAGACAACTTGGCCTAGGGACCCTGACTCTGCTTCCCAAGCACTGGGTTTACAGGCAGTCCAACCCCCCCCCCCCCGCTCCACTTCCCCCTGCTTTTATGTGGATGTTAGGGACCTAAATATAGGCAAAAATGATGCTTTATCCNATGAGCCATTCCCTTCTGCCACAGCTCTTGCCATTTTTAGTTGAGAGAGGTTATTTTCAAAAGAGCCCGTGACCCTGACTTTTCAGTGATAAAGGATATTGTGTCGGTGTCAAGAGCTTTTGGAAACTCCAGGTTTATAGGCAGATATATTAGAGGATTATCTACTTCAAAGAAGTCTTTATTTTCCTAAAGTGAGTTTTTCTTAGTTNTTTCAGTAGCAATTTCCTAGCTCGGTGACATTCCACTCTACCCTAGCTATGCATTAGAATTGGTGGCATTTTCTTTTTCTTAACTACCCTCCAAGTCTCACTGTCAGGATTCCATTTCAGTTGATCCAGAAGATTAAGCATTGGACCCAGTTCAATTGTCTCATCATGGAAGATGTGCTTTGTAAAATTAGACACATCCCAGCAACAGAAATGTTCCTCTGTTCCCTTCCCACAGAATTAACTGGGTGGAAATGTGTTTTCTATTTATTCAGCAAACACACCTCAAAAGTGTATCAGACAAGATCCAGGTACTGTGACATGCATAAAACACGATCCAGATTATTGTCCCTGCTGTCCTGGATTCACAGTATAGACGCAGATGCCATGTGAGCAGCACAACAGTGGCCGCACTGGGTAACAGCTTCTAGCGAAGGTAGCAACTTCCATAGCTGAGCTCAGGCCCTTCAGGGGACTTCCGAGAGTCATGCTTTCATTNGGTGCCAGTGGATGAATGACAGGGGAGTAAGAAATAGCAAGGGGTATTGAGGCCTGAGCTTGCACCCCTCATATAATAGAAGTAAAGATAGGCTCAGCGTGGTGTCCTGTTTACCCGGGCTCCAGTGAGCAGTGTCCAGTTTCCTGGGCAGTGTCCCTTCCATATCTTTATGATTCTTGTCTGTTATACCTTCTAGAGATCACTGAAGCTTGTNTCTCCTTAGTCTTTCACCTTCCTTCTCAAGTGGACATAAATAGGCCCTATTGCCATCCATTGGTGGTACCGTAAAATCCTGGGCTATAGCATTCCCATGTCTTAGCACTGAAAGCTGTCTGAACGTGATAGTTTCTTGCTGCCTACTACAAATGCTGGCCATCAGACCAAAAGGCATCAACCCCTACTGCCAAGTCCCTGGTTTTCTAAAAGCTGCATAACAGGGAGCCCCCCTCCAGCACTGTCATGTGCCTGGATAACTAAATTCATCTCTGGCATATAATTAGGAGCATTTTGTCCCTNCCTGGTCTTCATGCTGGTATTAAGGCATTTTTGGAAGGCTTTGGGAGGCTGGGAAAGCCAAGGGATTTTGTATCATGTCTNAGCTGTCTTGGAATTGGAGACCATCCGTGCCAGTTGAAAAGGAAGACTCCTTGGTTCTCAACNGGAAGAGGACTTATGTATTAATAATGTTGAACATATAGCTACACCCAACCCAGCAACCTCACTTCTAGGTACCTACTTATGATAAATAAGTTCTTAAGTNGTCCATACAGAGTAGAATGTATACAAAAATGTTCATTAGTGAAAAAGTCAATGTCTTAGTCATTGTCCTATTGCTGTGAAGAGACACCATGACTAAGACAACTTATAAGAGAAAGCATTTAATTGGGGGCTTGCTTAGTTTCAGAGGTTTAGTCCGTTATCATGGCAGGGAGCATGGCAACATGCAAGGCAGGCATGGTGCTGAGGAAGTATTTGACAGCTACATTCTTATCCATAGGCACACAAGGGGTTAGGGGAGACAGAGAGACTGGGCCTGGTGTGGACTTTTGAAACCTCAAAGCCCACCCCACGGACACGCTTCCTCCAACAAGGCCACACATCCTAATCCTTATCAAATAGTGCCAATCCTTGGTGATTAAGCATTTAAATATATGNTCCTATGGGGGCCATTCTTATTCAAATCGCCACAATCAATGTCAAATTAGTATGGATGAACAATTCCAACTTAACTATGTAGTGAATGATATTTATCAGTAAAGAGGAATGAGCTGCTGACCCATGTAGCAATGTGGAAAAATCTGAAAAGCAAACACAAACCAATACATGCTTTTGTTTGCATGCGAAACTCAACCTACTGTGACAGATGTCAGATCTNGCTTTATCTCTTGGGGGGAGGGGGTGGGCTAGAAGAGGACCCAGGTTGTGGTCACATGAACATATTTATAGTTAATGTCATTGAGCTACACTTTTTANATCTGCATTTCACTACATATAACTTTTACTTTGGTAAAGTACTGTTTGCATCAGATAAAAAATGAAGAAGGGAACATTGGTTACTATGGAGAAATAGAGGACATGGTACCCACTCATAGGCCTTGAGATGACTGAAAAAAAATCTCTGCTCTCTTCCCATTTGAAGTGCACAGGAAAGGATGGGGATGACCAATGGCTGAGTGCCTCCTTACCACAGTTAACAAGTGCAAGGTGCTCNGTACATAGGCTAGAGGGAAAGGGGACACAGGGAGACATTGGCTGCATTGTTGTCTCAGCATCTTTAACCTGTGGAACCAGCTGCTGTCCTCCCACACTCCTCTAGGAGGTGAAGTGGGGGTTACCCTTTCCTTATCTCTTTTGAAAATAGGCATCTTGCATTTTTTCTTTTGTTTTCAGTATCATACATTAATTACAAAAAATAATGGGTTTCTTTTTATTTTCATCTGTGTACATAATGCATTTTGACCATTTTACCCCATCACCCTCTCTTGTCCCCACTCTCCTCTCNTGCCAATCTTCTTTCCAAATAGTCTTCCTTCTGCTTCTCTGTCTTTTTAAATCTTTCCTCGATCTAGATTCAGCATGCAAGAGGAAATAGCTGATATTTGTCTTTCTGGGTCGGGATTTTTTCACTGATCTCCATTTGATCCACTTCCCTACATAGGACACACTTTCATTTATTGTATATGGACCACATTTTCTTTAGTCAGTCATCTGTTGATGGGCACCTAGGTCAGTTCCATATCTTGGCTATGAGAATAGTTTCCTTTAGCCCGGTGGTGGTGGCGCACGCCTTTAATCCCAGCACTGGAGAGGCAGAGGGAGGTAGATCTCTGTGAGTTTGAGGCCAGCCTGGTCTACAAAGTGAGTTCCAGGGCTGTTACACAGAGAAACACTGTCTC